>NW_026466377.1:0-13159 GCF_026875155.1 Cherax quadricarinatus
GAAGCTCAAGCACTCCAGTAATTGAGGTTTTTTATCCCCTTATCGCGCCGTAAATTTTTTTCTCTGTACTTTTTCTGGTCCAATTTCCCCTGCCTTGAAAGGGTGCTGTTAATGTGCAGAAATTTTCCAGCCTGATGAACAATGACTGAAGATGTCATCATGGGTTTGGGCCCCCCTAGTTTGAAGGTTCTCTTAAAAATCCACCCTGTTTTTTTTCAGCAGATGCAATTGTTTAAAGTTATGGTCCTGAAGGTGAGATCCTCCGACATGTCCCCCCCGGGTCTTTGACGTTAAAGTTTCGCTTTTTTTGTGACCAAATTTGTTTTGTACTTTTTGGCATTTTCTTCCAGAACGGCCTTATCCAAAAACAGGCCCCTTATCACACGTGTATGCCACTACAATTTTTAAAATCTCTCAAACCAACCTTTGCTGGCCTTAAATTCCCCAATATGAGCCATTCCCGGGTTTTCCTGTTCCCGGGGGTTTTTAGCGATGGTGGAGCCCATCCGGGGGGAAAAGATCAAGGCCCCCAATGGAAATAAGTTAGACAGTCCTCGATGATCTGATTTCCCTTGGGTTACTGGGTAATTGTTTCTCGTTAAGCCACCCCAACAACACTCTCTCCACTTTCAAGTTAAGCGATGGTGGTGGAGCAAAGTGACAGTGGGGCGCGCAGGTGACCGGGGTACAGCAGCGCTGACCGGGGGTTTACAGCAGCGCGCAGCTGCCCGTGGTAAACAGAGTATGGGGGTTTTGCAGCAGCAGCGACCTGGTACAGGCAGCTGCGGTTTGGTGCGCGCAGCTGACGTGGTACAGCAGCGCGAGGGGTACGCAGCAGCTTTTCAATGTGTTTTCTTAAATTCAATGTATTCTCACCTTCTTTACCACAGGTTTGGGCCGGGGAGCTTTCTTTGGACCATGGTATTTTTAGTACTTGCAAGCACAAAAATGAGGGGAAATTTTAAAAATTATTTCTTAGGACAGTGAGGGGACCCGCTCAGGGTAAACAACCCAAACTGCGGGGAGGGAGGCCGCCCCGGCTCACACCGGGGTCGCGTCCCGGAAAACTAATTCCAGCACCTATGATTAGCGAGCCCATGTTTATAAGAAAATACCCTATGTTTTCCGAATTATGATTCCGGAACTACGGGACTATTTAAAAAAATAACTCATATTACTCAAATTTTTTTTGTATTTGTTGTGAGTAATAAGGTACAAAAAGGTAAATATTGGACAGTTGTGCGGGAAAGCCTAAAAGTTTATCTTGCGCAGGAGTAAAGACGCCATCAATTCAGTCACAAACCCACCCTTTTGTTCATTCTCTGTACACCAATATTTAGAACAGCCCTTTTTAAATCCAAAACTCTAGCCTAATCAGGATTGAATTACGGGGCCCTTTATTACCTACCAAGTGTACACAAAAGTTTGTTTATTATAACACTGATTTTCAAAATTTTATTTTTTAAATGCTTTTTTCCCCATGTCAATTTCTTCATCAATTAGTGTTTGAAACCACAGACTATTACTTCTTTCTGAGAAAATTTTATAAAGGCTTATATTCCCCAAAAAGTTCACTAATTGCTATCAATCTTAACTATTCGGGAACTAAATTTATTTAATTAATTACGCCAAAATATTTATGCTCTAAAATTTCACAAATATCTTTCATAAAAGATCCTGAATGATAAGAGGAACCTTTGGAACTTGAAATAAGACCCAACAAGAAATGGGCATTGACTTTACAAAAGGAAAAAAAATTGAAAAGGGGATTAGGACCTTCCATTTAAAAGTTATACCCCCGATGTTCACAAAAGCTTGATTATTTTTGACAATACGGACATCAATGACTTTCCCTTGTGTGTCACCTTTGCCCTTTATAATTATCCACCGAAATTTTTAAAATTTATAAAGAATTATTATCGTATAGAAAAATAACTTTCATTTGAATAATACATGATTTTCCATAAGAGTAAATTGTGTTTTTTTCCTGAGTAGGCTTTCATGAACACTTGTATTTTACACCAGTACAGTACTACAATATAGAAGTGGTTTATATAAATAAAAACAGTAAAAATAAAAATTATACCTGATAAGAAGCATACCCCAGTGTCCCACCAAAACCTAATTTCGACAATCCATGTGACAACTACCACACTGCTAGGTACAGTACAAGAAGAGCGGTCTCGCCAATTTTAGCAGTCTAGATTTTGAAACTCCTACTGCTTTTGACCGAAATTTAAAAAAAATTAAAACAATCACTAGATGCAACCATTTGGGAAATATTGAATGAACTAAAACTGCATAAAGCAATTACCTGTACTAAATTTAAAGCAAAGTGTACAAAAAAAAAATAAACTAATAAAAGACTAATATTTAGGGTACGGGTAATTTTTCCGAAATTTTCCATTTCCTTCATGTTTCTAAAAATTTATTCCAAAAATTAAAAAATAAAAACATCCCCCTACAAATTTTTAAAAGCTAGACAGATCTGATTTTTTGGCATAAGTAAAATGCCAGTAATGAGTATTTTTTTTGTTAATTTTATTTCAAGATTGATTTTGTTAAATTGCAAATGCTTTAGGTCAGTTTTTTGGCTAAAGTGATAAAAAAAAACCCTAGTCAAGCCATTTAATTTTTAAAAACAAAATGAGCTGGAAATAGCATGCTCAAATTAATGTCCCTACTAAAGTTTTGAAAAACAAGCCCCCCCAGACGTTTCTATATTTTTCATGGTTCATCTCTGTGATAGAGCAATTCGCTTTTTCCATGATGAGGTAATCTTTCAAAAAGTGATTTTCTTTTTCCATCAACTGGGTTTTAAAACCTGGGATTCAATGAAGGATGGTAAACAAATATAATTTTTTTGTCAATACCA
This sequence comes from Cherax quadricarinatus, assembly GCF_026875155.1. Lineage (NCBI taxonomy): Eukaryota > Metazoa > Arthropoda > Malacostraca > Decapoda > Parastacidae > Cherax > Cherax quadricarinatus. The sequence goes on from NW_026466377.1 coordinate 2,876, forward strand.
AAGCAAAATATCTTAAAAAAAAAAAAAAAGAAAATGCAGTTTTTAGTTGTCCAGTGAATGAAAGGTCGAAATTTTAAAAAAAATTTATTTTCCATAAAAATGTAAAAAAAAATTTTCCCAAAGGCCCACAAAATAATAAATCTGTTTTAAAAATGTCTTTTTAAACCAAATTTTCGAGTAAATTTTTTTTATTTCTATGTTCTTCACAATTATTATGGATTACTTTGAGTGAGAATCAAAAATGCAGTCTACCGCACTGGAAATTAAAAATAAAAATTACATGATAAGGAAAAAACCTTGTGACTGTAAGTCTAAAATAAAACCCAAGCTCCTTATTCTAAACTAGAACTTTTATTTTTTAAGGGAAAATTGTTTCACTGTTTTTTTTGTTTTTGACTTTCACAGTGACATAAATTTTTATCTTAAATAATAATCAAAAAAAGGGGAGACAGAGACATCAAACATAAATAGCAATGAATTAGAATGTTGAAACATTTCGGTATCTTTATGAGGACTGATTACCCAAACTCCTGATTTTCAATATTCTTCTCTGATTGGACTAAAATGCCACGGGTTGGCAAACGTTTCCCAATAAGATCCCCAAGTGTTGCACAAGGTCTAATTCATAAACCCTGGGGCTCTTAAAACCAGTTACCTACTAATACAGAAATTTTTATAACTAGATCAAAGGTATGAGAAAATTTAATATGCAACACCGGGTATTTTTATTTAAGAAGCAAAGTATAAAATAACCTAATTATGTTAGACTATTACTTCAGAAGGAAGATATTTCTGAGAAAAAGTAGATTAGGTAGACGACTTTTTTAGTAGTTTTTTTTTTTTTTTTTAGCACAATTAAAAACCCCGGAAAAACCCAATGTCAATATATATCTGTCCTATTTTCAGGGGGGTCCTTGATTTTTTCTCGGGATGCACCCCAAAACAGTCAGAAACACCCAGGTACCTATTACAGCTAGGGAACAGAGGCAACAGGTTAAGAAACATGCCCAACTTTTCCACTATGCGGGGATGGAACCAGGCCTTCAGATTTGACTGAAGGGGTACCCCTTGAGCCACTGCCCCATAGTACTCCTACTGAAAAAAAACCAAATGCATTACTGGATTTCGATAATATATTTCCCCTTGCAAATTTAATTTTTAAAAGCATCAAAACATAAGGAAAAAAAAAAATAAAGGTACCCCACATCATTCTTTTATTAATTAAAACAAGCGCTAAACCCACAACAGACTACGTCATTCGAATTTTTAAGAAAATTTTCAGAAGTCACTGCAACCACTATAAAAAATTTTAAAGGTAGACCTGTGATGGTATGTCTTCCTTTTTTTATTATTATTATTATTATTATTATTATTATTTTAAAATTATTTTTAAAATTTTATTTTTATTTGGGGCACACTAAAACCCGTAAGGGTTATAAAGCGCCAAGAAGGCATGGGGTGATTTAGGTTAAATCTAAGGGGAGTCGGTTCAATTCTCATTATTATAAAATTTAGATGGAGTGCTAAACCCGTACGATTATACAACGCTGGGGGGGGGAGATAAAAGGTATACAGGTAATTGGGGGGGAAACGGCACAGACCCAATTTCCCCTAATCAAGAGCCCCTCAACGTCAAGGAACCCCCCTTTAAAGGGGTTAAATTCCTCAGATCAAGATCCCCTTGGGAAAAAAAATAATTTGAAAAATTCTTTATCACCATTAATATACAAACTAAATTTGTCATTCTTCGGGGTGTTGTGCTGGTACTACACCACAGCTTGCACTAAATACAAGAACTATTTACAACCTTCCCGGGGAAAAAAATGTATTGCTTTTTACGCTAAAAGTTATCAAACTCTGGCAGTTCGAGACCACAAAACAGCAAAATAGGGAGGAAAACAACATTGTGAAGCCCAAAAAAAAAAAGGAGTAAGACCCGGGCCCCTCGGAGCTGACCAATCACGTCGCCCTTACAAACTACCCTCCGGGGATTTAAATATAAATATTTACTAGTAATATTACTTAACAAAATTATTGCATTTTTTACAAAACTAAAAAAAAAATTTGTTACATTGCCTTTAAATAATGTAGTTTAACAAAAGATGGAGCATTAATGAGGTAATTTATATATTTTGATGTAAATGAAATAACTTTCCGCCATGAAACTATACCCCAAAACAGTAATAGCAATCATTATGAAAAAGAAAGAAAAGGGCCTGGCTTGCTACCACTGCAGCTCAAAAGCTGCCATCCCCACGAGCCCCTTTTGGGGCGGGGCAGAGGGCAGCCCAGAGGCCTGTTTCTCCCACACCCCGGAGGGGGGGGATGTGGCTAGGCCGGGGGGACACTTGGTCCCAAAGGGGGGGGGGTATTGTACCTTTCCCAGGGGAGACTTGGGTCTCGAGATACTCCCAGATGGGGGACCAAGGCCGGGTCACCCTACTTGGGAAAAAGGGGCCCCGGGCCGGGGAGTCCGGCGAAAAAAAAAAAAAAGAATCTTATCAAAATCAAGATTAACATGTTAATAAGAATATGTAATAAATTTTTTTGTTTATGAAAAGCTCAAGTTAGGACCCCCAACAGGGGGAATATTAGGGAGGTTGGGTAGGTTCGCCGGCTTGCCCCGGCCCGGGTCTTTTTCCATAGCACATATATGTCGGCTACCTAATTATACAACATTTCAAAGAAATTGGTTTTCCTAATACACCCCTGAAAACCCCTCCACAAGGATAGGTTTTCGGATTCCCTAACCACGATAAATGATTTCTTAAATAAATTTTTTCAGGTATCCCCAGATTAGTTACTAGATTAAAAACATAGCAGCATAGTGAGGAACCAGGATAACCCCCCCCCTCACAAAAAATCAAAAAATTTTTTATTTCCTTTGGGGTCTATAGTTTTCTTTATATATTTCTCATCTCGTCAAAGGAACCCTCCAGGTGTGGTAACATGGCAGGAAAACCATCCCAGGTGTCAGCAGAGATGGGAACGTGTTAAAACATTTTAGATGGTGCCCCTTTTTTTTTTTTTTGTTTTTTTAGGTAGGTTCCCGCAGTTTGGTTTATAGCGCCTCGCCTCGACCTGGGTCCCGGGGTCGAATATCGGTAGGGTGGAAAAAAACGGGTAGTTTCCTTTAAAACACCCATGCCCTGTTTACTTAGCAGTAAAATAGATACTCGGGTATTAACCCAATGGGTGGGGCGCATCCCGGGAAAAAAATTAACTTAAATTTTCCCCAAATGCTACAACAATGTATTACCACAGCTGCTAGGAAGAGTAGGGATAATGAGAATTTCTAATAAAGATGCTAAACCCCTGATGATTTCTTCAAATCATGGTTTCTCTCTAGGGGGATTTGCTGTACACTAATAAAACCTTTTTTAAGGCAGGCGATTTGCGCCTAGAGAATATACAGAGAATTTTCACAGTTCGAATAAACGATAAACCCTAAATTCTGGGGAAAAGTTTTAAGTCCCTTTTTTGTATCCCCGGGAAAGCAGACGAGAAAGGTGCATGTACATGCAAAGGTATGTTGATTTTTATTTGGCGTATGTCACACTACCATATAGGCTGCCCCCAACTAGCGAACCGGGTCTAAGGGCTTAATGTCAACAGGGCACCCCTTTTTTAAATCACTTTAATGGCCCCTCACAGGGAAGCCCGCCCAAAAGGGAAAAACATGGTTCACTTTTGGAAGCGAATTTACAGACTTGTAGCTGTGGTTGGCAAGGCACACCTCTGGCTTCTGCTTTGCCCCCTGTGCCTAGTGTAACTTATATTCCATCTGTACATATTGTAATACTTGATTATCTGGTGATGGCAAAAATACTTAATTCTATTGTTGGTTTTTTTTTGCTACACATTCCCATTATACCCGGTCTCTTGGCCATTCTTTACCTGTGTTCGTAATAGTAATGATAATATAGACTCGGTAAATCCTGGGGACTTTACCAAAATTTTCACACAAAAATTTCTCCCCACGAAAGCAAAAGACCCCCGGGGGGTGATGCAACAACCCTCCAATGAATAGCAGGGCACCAGGAGTCGCTAAGAGAAAACACAGTAAATGTCGGGGCCCAAGACTGTTCAACAGCCTCCCACTACATATGGGGGAATTTCCAAAAGTCCCCTTTGCTGCTTCAAGAAGGCCTGGAAAGGGACTTACTGCCAGCCCGGGTGTGGTTCAAACATCTGTTTTTACGGCCAGCAATAACAGCCTGGTTGCCCCCTTCACCCCGAGGGGCCCGGTCTAAGACCGGGCCGCGAGGGAATTGACCCCCCAAAACCCCCTGGTTTTTAAAAAAAGGGGGTTTTATTAGTATGTCATTAATGTCAGTTGGCTATATACATCGTATTATAGAAATAAAGATTTTTATTACCACCCGGGTTATCTGGAGTCCGGGGGCGTACGACTGATGTTTTTTTAGTATGCAAGTTATTTAGGTAAAGGGATACATAAGTATAATTATCAACTGTGTAAAAATTTCTAGGAGAACCCTCAAAAAACAGTACTTTTTTTCCATTGGGTCGCTTGCCATCGCAAAGTAGCTCATTCTTTGGATTTCATATATACACCTGGGGAAACAGGTGAGATTTATTGTGGAGAGGGTAGGTTTATTTCCTTTTTATCTGAGCCCTTTTAACAGCATCAAAGGGCCCTTTAAAGGGAAATCTGTTGATCATGATGTGTTTAATGGGTTTTTTGTAATATTGTTTTTGTAGACTGCTGTTTTTCGCTAATCACCCCAAAATGTAGAGGGTAATAGTGACAACCATATATACAGGGTGTCTGAATGAAAAACAGAATGAAATCCAGAATTAAAATAAAATCTTTTGAAAGTCCAACCGTAGTTAATCTTCATAAAATTTTCCTTTGTAGATCGCAAAAACCACGACTTTTTATTAAAATGTAAACTTGATATTATCGGGCGGCAGCCTAGACATCCTTTTGACAAATTTTTGTACACTCTGACAGACAAGGAGGATATATAGCAGTGCATTTGGCTACAACCAATTAGGATTAACTTAAAACCCAATGGTTATAACGAATCGAATTTTTTTAAAAAGGCCACCCAAGCAGTGGAAGTCCCCAGTCAATGTCGAAAAACTCCCGGTGTGGGTTTTAAAATACTAAAAACCCACTCAGGAAAACAATGTCTGTTTCCGCAAACATATCTACCCCCACAACCAAAAGAAGGTCGAAACTTTAGTAGGGAAAAAATTATAGAGTCGGCGGTGCCTTCCCCGGGACATGTCTCCAGGAAACCAAGTGTCACCTCAGGTGGACTCCCTTCCCCTTCCTCAGAGTAGCGGTTGCCACCCCCAGTGACCTTTTTGGGTGGAAAAATTGGGGTTGTCTGCTGGGTTTCTGTAGAGACTGCCAGTGGGGGAATTATGGAGGTGACACACAGAAAACGCGTCCAGTAATTTCACCCCCCAAGACAGCCGCGACCCTACACCCGGTGGACGAGACCAAGTGCTACACAGTTCGGCCCCCCGGAGAGGCTTCTTTTTAGGAGCAAAAAAATATGGGGAAGTCTCCTAACCCATGCTGCCCCGTCACCCAGTATTAAAGTAGGTTTGTTATAGGAAGTTTCCTGGAAAACATCAGAAAACGCCACTGAAAATTTTTCTTATAAGAGAATCATAGCGTATTCAGAAACCTAAGTATGTATGAAAGGGTTTTGAAAAAAGCAAATTGAAGATTGAGAACTTATGCAAAAAATGGGAATTTTATTTAGGAAACGTTTCCCCAACAGTGGGTTCATCGTCCCAAAACAAAGCAGAAAGGGGTAAGGAGAGGAGTAGTCTGAGGGGAAACAGCTTCAACTTGTGCAAAAAAGGTATAAAATACCGACATTGAAAATTAAGACCAGTTTCAACATCTGGATATCTTTTTTTGTAGCGTTTTGCCATCCCCTGGCTTTATAATACAGATTCTAGGACATATAGGAAACATAGAAAATACAAAATGAGGGGAATCAGTCCCTCGGCCCTTTGGGGTTAGTGTTCACAGCATCGGGGGGGGGAGAGTCTGGAGCAAAGGGAAGAAGATGGCGCTTTTTTTTGCGCATGGAAGGGACGGCAGCAGACGAGGGCATCACTGGGGGGGGGATTCCCCCTGGAAGAGGTCCCTTCCAAAAAGGGGGTTTGTTGCAGCAGCCGTCTTCAAATTTTCGGTTTTCAAAAACCCTTCTCAAACTGTCAACACTGCAGCATCATGGGATCTTGTTACAAAAATTCTTCAACACTTCCAACCTCGGACGAAGACCTATTCGACTAGTGGGGGTACCACTATGACCCCGCCCCCTCCTGCTTGCCTCACCTGCTACGTATAAAGCTACGTCACGGCCCTGTGTTTACTTTTACAAGATTAATGGACTGAAACACCTCCAGGGTGAGGAGATTCCCAAACTCCCCCTCTCCCTTTAAACCCCTCTACTTTTTATTAGATGATGAAACCACTGTGTGGCGAAACGTTTCCTCAATAAAGATTCCCATATGTTGCATAAGTGTCTCAATCTTCAACCGTAAGTAAAATTAAAAATTAGTAATTAATTCTGACTTAATTTTTGTGAGATTTAGTCCTAAGTGTCCATTGCTAAATTGGGTGATTTTATTAAGCATCATTAAAAAAAAATGTGTATTTAGGAGTGTAGGTGTTCAGTATATTAGGAAATTATTGGGATGAATAGTGTGAGCGTAGAGAATGAGTTAAGGGAATGTGGGGAAAGAGTTAAATGAAATTGACTGGGTTAAATTAAATTTAAAAATAAGAAATGAATGCGGGGAGCGAGTTGAAAAAATGTGGCAATGTGTGGATAAATTTCTCCAGGAAAGGGGGCCGATATCCCCCTCCTGGAGAAATTTATCCACACAATGAAATAGACGAATGTGAAAAAGACTTAAACGAATATGGAAATAAGTTAAACGAATGTGGAAGTGATTGAGCTAATGTGTCGTGAGTTGAACGAATGTGGAAATGGTTAAAAAAGCTTTGGAAAATGGTTAAAAGAATGCGGGAATGAGATGTAAAGGTGCGAGAGATGAAAAATTGTTGTACCTGAAAAACTAAGTAAACTAAGAACTTTTAACTATTCTTCCTAAATTATTATTATAATCAAAAAGAAGCGCTAAGCCACAAATTCTTCCTAAATAAAAATATTACATCCAGAAATCGAACTTCAATCCACTGAAAAACTCAGAAGGTAAAGGGCCCAACCACCTAAAAGACGCAAAAGGGCCAGAGCTGCAGCTCTTGGGGAAACCCGAAGAGCGACTTTGTCCCCTTCCCGTAAAAAATAAAAATCAGCGTTTTCTGGACAGTTTTCCGGGCCCTTTCATCTAAGCATAGAATTTTTTGCCTTTGGGACACGGGAAAAACAAGCAAAAGTTGCAGTTGTTGAACTCCCCATTATTTCTCCCCTCAAGGGGTTCCTTTATGCTGGGAGGGGTTCTTTATCTAAGGAATTGGATCTGTATTTTTTTATTTAATCAAGGGAACGCTAAACCCGGAGGATTTACGCCTGGGGGGGGGGTGGAAGGCATTCAGGGTTAATTCGGGGGGAATGGAGCAGATCCAATTCCCTAAATCAAGAGCCCTCCCAAAAATCAAGGAACCTTCCCTTTAGGGGACATGCGCTGTTAAAAATAGGGTTTAGCCCTCCCCCATGATTATAATTTATAATCCCATTATTTCCCTGTGTCTCAACGGCCTTGGGACCCATACATTTTGTGCTTTGTAAATTTTTAGATATTCTATCAGGGGGTTAACCCCCTAGGGAATCAAAATTTTTATGACTTTTTCACAGTTGTTCATTTTGGGTTTTTCTTGGGGATTTGCTTTCTTATAATCTTTTGACCAACATTCTGATATCTCCTACAGTGAAAGTCTCTCTGTTTTAGTTACGGATATTCCGTTTACTAGACTCCCTTACACTATATAGCAACCAAAGTTTATCGAGATAATTTGCATACAATCTGTTCACTATATACTCGTATCTTTCTCCCTCTCACTCCTTGTCTTTCATTACTTGTGAACCCTAGTTTTATCTTCACCTGGGACACTTCTGGTGTCAGGTGATTTTTTGGGCAGATCTTATTTTGACTGTTGGTGATCCGTTGGCGTCTTTTCTCACGCCTGCCTTGGCAATTTTCGAAAACTGGAGCTTCGACCCAGGTAGACCTCAGAAATTGTACTAATTTCAGTGATGGCTTCGATTGGTTAGTCTTCCTCTGGAGACTTCAATCGGACAGTTGCAAATAAATCTTAGCTAAATAACTTCCTCACTAGACGGGAAGAGAGACTTGGTAGCCTTATGGATAAACGGGAAGAGAAAGTTGGTGGGCTCGTCGACGGACAAAGAGAATTAGTAGGGCTAAGGCTCTACGGGAGCGATACAGTGATTGATAAAACTCTCCCTGTATATCAAGCCTTTCTAATTCACTCTCTATTTATCCACAAGACTGCTAATTCTTTCCCTGTCTGTCCGCAAGACTACAGGAGTTTAAGAATTAGTTATTGTCAGTAGTCTATAGAATTAGTTATAATTTTGCTAGGAGTTTACCTTGAGTCTTCCAAGAGTTTAGTTTCCTCATTCATCTGATAATATGCAGTCCTCGCAATATCCTCACTGTACACTACATCAGTATTTAGCTGCTGTAGCTGCTGCTGTAGCTGTACTAGTAGCTTATTACGTTAGCTTAACCATTTTAAAACTAATTATATGTAACCTAATGGAGTGTAAAGAACACTTGTCAGTGCTGAATAATACACAAATTATTATAATCATGGGGAGCGTTTAAACCCTGTAGGATTATACAGCGCATGTGGGGGGTATGGAAGGTATTCAGGCTCAATTCAGGGAAGTGGAGCACAGATCAATTCCCTAGATCACAGCCCTCACGCATCAAGGGAACCCCCTTGAGGGGAATAACAAAAAAAATACGAACAAGAGATACAAAATGCAAAACCACCACGGAAATCACCACGGGGAAAAATCAAAAAATCAGAAGCTTGCAATGTTGCAAAAAAAGAGGTCGTAGAAAATATGATCATGGAAATGCTTTTGCTGGAGTCGTTTTTTGCTTGGATTTCCCTTTCCTCTTTTCTTGCAACACAAAAGGGCCCAAGAGCTTTTACATACAGATCAGTTACTCCCTGAGTTTATCTCCATGTGGGTTACTGAGCATGAAACATATGTAAATTTAAATATAAGCCTGGTTAATCAAGTTTGAAGCATACCAACTGCACGGGGGTAATTAAATCTTCATGTACTATTTACCACCAGACAACAGTACTTTAATCCAAAAAATAGGGATTAAACTCGTATTGTAGATACACTGACATACACCTCTGGGCATACATATTCTGCGTGTGAACCCTTAGAGAAAATAGTCAACTTACGTACCAGGAGAGCACATAGTGGAGCGAAATAACGACAGTTCCTTAGGGCCCGGTCAGGAAGGTAATGGATGAAAATAATAAGAAGTGAAGTTAGAGGATAAGTGTCACCAAGTGAATCATTGGGAAGTGGGGGTTAAAACCTGAATCACAGGTGGTACAGTTATCAGTGTTCCCCCACTGTGGTGATTAAAGCCGGTTTACACATTCCTAACAACCACACACAATGTCATTCACGCACATAAACACATTATATATATAATATTTATATATATATATATATATATATATTATATTATTATATATTTTATATATATATATTTCACACTGGCCGATTCCCACCAAGGCAGGGTGGCCCGAAAAGAAAAAAATTTCACCATCATTCACTCCATCACTGTCTTCCAGAAAGGGGGCTTTACACTACAGTTTTTAAACTGCAGCATTAACACCCCTCCTTCAGAGTGCAGGCACTGTACTTCCCATCTCCAGGACTCAAGTCCGGCCTGCCGGGTTTCCCTGAACCCCTTCATAAATGTTACTTTGCTCACACTCCAACAGCACGTCAAGTATTAAAAACCATTTGTTCTCCATTCACTCCTATCAAACACGCTCACGCATGCTGCTGGAAGTCCAAGCCCCCCGCACACAAAACCTCCTTTAAACCCCCCCCCTCCAACCTTTCCCAGGCCGACCCCTACCCGCCTTTCTTCCACTCAGACTGATACACTCTTGAAGTTATTTTGTTTCGCCCCATTCTCTCCACTGTCCGAACCACCCAACAACCCTTCCTCAGCCCTCTGGACAACAGTTTTGGGAATCCCCCACCTCCTCTAACTTCCAAAATACGATTTTTTGCATTTTACCCACACCAAACCCCAAAA
>NW_026466378.1:0-13220 GCF_026875155.1 Cherax quadricarinatus
GTTTTTATTTTCTTCTTAGATACAATCTTTCCAAATTTCTTGAAACGGGGGACCTTTTTGTTTTCTTTGTAAAAAAAGCTCTTTCTTTTGTTTAGAAGAAAATTTTCCCCTTTTTCCTCTTTTTTTTCCTCTTTTTTATCAGCCAGAAGCTTTCCTTTTCTTTTGGGGGGAAAAAACCCATTTTTTCCTTTAAATGAAATTTTTTTACGTTTTGTCTAAAACTTTAACTTTTCTTGTGACAAAAGTTTTTGTTGTTTTTGTTAAAACCCTTTTCCTTTTTTTTGTAGAGCACTGATTTTGGGGGTCCTGCCCTTTATTTTCAGTAGAAGCATCAGGAAACCCCTTGAACTTTTCCCTTATTTTGTAGCGGAAACCTTTTTTCATTTTGTGCAATAATTGCTTTATTTATTGCTTGAATTTTTCCTTTTTTTGTTAGCTTGAATTTTTTCTGTCTTTTTAGTTTAAACCCTTTTCCCATTGTTTTTTGCAAAATCCGTTCATTATTTGTTGCAGCTAGGTTTTTCTTTTCCTTGGGGAGTAGAATCTTGCTTTTCCTTTTGGTAACTAGAACCCTTTTTTTTTTTGGGAAATTTGAACCTTTTCTTTTTTTTGGGTAGATGAATTTTTTCCTTTTTTTTGTTAGCTAAATTTTTTTTCTTTTCTTTTTAGTTTTAATTTTTTCATTTTTTTTTTGTAGCTTGAATTTTTTTCCTTATTTTTCAAGCCTGACCCTTTTTTCTTTTTCCCTGTATTTTGGAACATTTTCATTTTTTTTTGGGCTTAAAAACGTAAAATTTCTTTTGTGCTTGAACCTTTTCATTTTTTTACTGAATTTTAACCCTTTTCTTTTTTAGCTTGAAACTTTTCTTTTTCTACCTTTTCATTTTTGCTGAACCTTTCATTACTTTTCAAAGCTCGAACCTTTTCTTTTTTTTTTATAGCATAAACCCTTTTTTTTTTTCTTCTATAGTTGAGCCTTTTATTTTCTTCTGCAGTTTAAACCCTTTCCCCATTTTTTTTTGGGGTTTTGACCCTTTTTTCTTTCTTCTGTAGTTTGGAATTTTTTTTTTTTTTGTAGTTTGAACCTTTTTTTAATATTTTTGTGGTTTAAAATTTTTTTCAGTTTCTTTTGCGTTTAAAGCTTTTCATTTTTTTGAGCAAAAACTTTTACTTTTTCCTTTGCAAAAAAAGCACTTTTTGCTTTTCTTTTAAAAGGCACTTTTTTCTTTACTTTCATAAAATATGTTTTTCCTTTTCCTTGGCGGGAACATTTGTTTTTCCTTAGTGCTTGAATATCTTTCTTTTCTTCCATACAAGAACTGCAAAAAGCAAGAGACGCATAAATCCTTTCATTTTTTTTTAAAGAATAAGAGACAGCGCGGGATCCTGATGACTCCCTTTCAGCTGACAGACAGATTGCGCTAGATCAGTCTTTTATTTGTGGAATTTGAAAACACACTTATTTGTCCAGTTCTTTGCATTAATAACACGGGTTTGAACCCGCTGAACTTTGCGGGAAATTTACAGATTGTTAGTTCCTGCCCGTTTCTTGGTAAAGAAAAAAACAAAAACGGGGTGTGCATATTAAGTTTCATATTAAAAGCAGGAGACTTTAATGAACCAATGAAATATCATCTGCATGAGTTTTATGTTCCACGATCCTTCTACTGTTTAAAAAAGTTCCTAGTTGTGTGTAGCACTTCAGACCCCATGGTTTTCATTATCTAGACGAATACCATTTTCCAGGGGGGAGAAAATATCAATGTTTTGGTTCGGAAAAGTGACTGATTAATACACTTCATAATTATCATTTTGCAGAAGATTGGGAGCTTAATCTCCTGCGTAGTTTTTTTTTTTTTCCCGTTTTTGACCGAGTACCCTTTTGGGAAAAACGAGGTCTGTTTTTTCACCCCGGATTCTTGCTCTCTATAATTTCAACATAACTTCATCGAATGATTAAGTACATTTGTTTGCATGATGCAATGGGCTCTGGGAGCAAAATAAATTGTCTCTTGTAAATTTTTGTTGTACTTTGTTTTTTAAGTTTATTTTTAACGAAACCTTTTGATAAACGGGCAAAAAAGATGTCCTTGCCTTCCCAGAACACCACAGTGAGAGGCCCCTTTTCCCCCATTTTTTGTTTCTAGTTCTTTTTAAATTTTTCAGTTTTACTATAGTTTTTTTTAAAATTTGTTCAGTACCCTTGTATCTTATTTCTTTGGGATTTTTTTTTGTCATTATCAATACTATTTTCAAAATTCCATAAAAAATTTATAAATCAGTCCATTTTTTTTTCCCTAGCATGATTTCACATTTGAAGAATTTTTTCTTTTTCCCTTTTGTTATATTAAATCTTCGAATTTAAATCACAAACTTTGATTTTAAAACATTTTTCCTTCTATTCCTTATTTACATCACTGTTTTAAGCTATTTGTTTTCTTTTTCCCTAAAATCAATGTCTCAGATAGACCCTTTCAGAACCTGTTTCTTTTTGCTGTCTATAGTAGGATCTTTTTTTGATTCACTTTACCACATTCTGTTTCTTGTTTTTTTCTCTTATTTTAACTGTTTGTATTCCCTTTTTTATGACAACAAGAGATGGAGTGCATCTTTTTTTACGAAGAAGTTTTCTCAACCAAAACCCAAATACTATTAAAAGATGTTACGATAAAAAGGGGAAATTAACCCTTTCTGGATCAGTATTACTCTCGCTTTTTTGGGTTTCCTTAGCTCCAAAGCAGTCACCGATACCTTTTTCATTATTTCAAAATTACAGGGTTTTCTTGTGTAAAAATCTAATTGATTTTCATTACATCAATTCAACTGCTTCTAAATCCCTTAATTTTCACCCCTCCCCTGTTTAACAATACTATCAGAATCACTTAGGGACTTCCACCAAGTTTTTGAAAATTTGTTTGTTTTCACTGTGTAGCTTTGACTCTTTTGTCATTGAACTATCAAAGCTACCTTTTTAAAAGAAGGGAAACTAGATTACTATAAGGGAGAGAATATTTCTATAGCCGAATGGTTTTTTTCAACTGCTGCAGGACTTCATTGTAAGGTTTTTCTGAGGATTTGCGGGTTAAATTCACTGATATGTTAGAGACTGATGGACAGTGTCCCAGGCTCTTTTGATTGCTTCTTTTTTATTTACTTTCCTGTGAGTTTTTGCCATTTCTGTATTGGGGTTTGCCTTGAAATTGTTTTGTCACTTTCTACACGTAACCTTGTTTTTTTTTTTAAGCCACAGGTACACAGCGGAAGCTTATAGTATATCTAAAGGGTTTCCTTTTCCTTCTGTTCCCTCTGAAGTGATTTCCGTTTTTTTTTTAGGCATTTAGAAACTGTGTTCCCCTTCCTGGTGATGTTTTCATAGGTTTCTTTTGTGTGTTTCTATCCATGAACTTTTTTATATTTGTTATGATAATTTGCTGCATAAAATTTGGGCTTAATAGAAAATTGCTATCACTAGAACCAAAGTCGTCTATGATAAGTTGCATGGGGTTTTTTTCTTCAAAAACTTCGTATTTATGATCCTCCAATATTAATATTTAAATTACTATCCCATACATTTTTCCTTCATGTTATTTACTTATTTTATTAGTTTTTAAGCTCCCCTTGAGTTGTTTTCCCTTTATCCTTTAGAACCCAAATTTTATTTGGCCGATGTTGTTTTTTTAATTTCTAATTTTTTGCAGATCAGTACCCTTATGGCAACCTCCTTTGGGAATATTTGGGGTTTTAAATATTGCCTCACACTTCGAAAATAAAGATATTTAACAGGTGAGCACAAAATTTTTAAATTTTTTAAAATTTTGTGAGGTACGGGGAGTAAAATTAAAAACCCTTTGACTGCCCTTTTTCGGGTGATGACCTGCTTTCCTACATAAAATCAGCTGGAGAGTTTGGACAGATGTTGCTTTTTAAATGCTCTTCAGAAGGTGCTTGGGTGTCATATTACCTTTTTCCTCTTGGGTCCACTTTTTTTAATTTTGGATATGGAGTGAGTGGATATTTTTTTTGCTCTTATTCGGGGGATTACTTTATTTTTTTGTGGCTCTGACATCTTAAAAATAGATGCCCCCCAGTTATCATCCATTTGAAAAATTTTTCGAATGAGTTTAAAAAATTAAAATCTCTGGGGACTCCCCCGGTGATGATCTGTTTTTTCTTTTTGGGAGCAAGTACTTTAAAAATTTTATCAACTCTGTGAAAGAGCTGTTTTTGTGTTACCTTTTTGAATCTTTTTTAATTTCTTTTGGGTCCTTTGCTGATCTTAGTGGACAGTAGAAAATTTACCCTAGGTTTATTTAACATCATTCCCTTAGAAATTTTTAAAAGGTCTTGAACCTGGATATAACTCCCTTTTCACTGTGCTATTTGATGATTTTTCGGGATTTTTTTGCTCAGTTACTATTTTTTTCCATACAAGATCTGATTTGTAGATTGGCTCATGTGCATGGGGGAAATTTCATCTAAGTTATTCCTGCAATTAATGATGTCCTGTTAACAGCAGTATCTGAGGTTTTCCCATTTTTTTCATACTTCCTCATTTCCCCTTTACAATTATCAAACCTTTCACTAATTTATCATGAGGAACCCCAAAACATTTTCAGAACCCTCAAGTGCATTATACCTATTGCACAAAAATCATTTTTTTGGGGATATTCTTGCACTATTAAAAATGCATTTACATTTAGTGTTTTCAGGAGGCATATAGCTTTTTTTTGGAAGATGAATTATCTCATTCCCCTAAAACATCAGAGTCATCGTTTTTACATTTCACTGCGCCAATTTCCCAATTTTTTTTGGGAAACAACGTAAATATTGGGGCAAGCTGCCTGGACTAAAATTGGGGTAAAAAAGGGGGATTTTCCATGTGCCATCTCTATTTGGGAAGAGTAAGATCAAATAAAGTGCTTTTCCCACCTTTGTTTTTTAAAGTTTGACGGAATTGGGTTCTTTCTCCGTTATTTTTTCCCCTTGATGATTATTTTCCCCCAAACTATATCAAACAGGGTGGGACTGTGTCCCTTAGCTTCAAAGGAACCAACATAAATCGTTTCCCCCATGGAATGGGGCCTTTTCCTCGGATATTCCTGAAGTGCTGTGCATCCCTATCATACTCGAAGCCCCCTTACCTTCATTAGAACTTTCTGCAATGTTCCCATGTCCTTTTTTCGACTTTTACTTGTCTGATTTAAAGCTGCAAAGTTTGATGAGATCAGTGGCACCCACTGTCTTGATCTTGGTTTATTGAAAAAAAATTAGGTTTCTCAGAATTTGCTTCTACATTTGACAGATTGCCCCCATATTTTTTTTTAAAAATTAAAAGGGTTCAGCAATTACTGGTTACATGGTGGGGGCCCCACACAATTTTTTTTTTCCCCCTTTTTTGCATAAATTGTGATCTTTTACTGATTTTTTTGAAAAAGTTTTTTTTTCTGGGGGGATTTTTAATTTTATGCTTTAAAAGTGTATTAACTCTTGAACCACCCCAGTTCTCAAGTGTCTACCTGATTTTCAGAGTGGTTGACATACTATTGAAATTTTTCTTCTAACAGGTCCCACCCTTGTCTGCACATTTTTTTCATATGAAACCTTCTGTTTCATCTCTTTCCCCTTTATGAAAAAAAAATCTTAAATTGGGGGGTTTTCACTGCAAGTAATAAAAGTTAATGTTTTTGTTACCCCTACGTGTTCCCAAGGAATTCCAGTGTCCATTTTTGTATCTGTTATCTTTCCAATTGTGTTATCAATGTTTTCCTGGGTTACAATATCAATTCCGAGCAAAAAAAGAAGCAACTTTCTGTCCCTACCCGGGATCACGTCATGAAGGGGATTCTATCATCAACTCCTTGTTTGTGTAATCAAATGCTTGGAGTTTATGTGTTATGCAAGTCTTCTCCATTTTTTCATGTGAAGGGGAAAAGCAACATAATTTGAAAGAAGAAATAGCCCCTTTTTAAATTAGGTTTTTTTTCTTTTCAACACACCTACCAAGAAAGATATTTTAAGATTAAACTGTATTTTTTTGCTATTACTTCAAATTTTTATTTCTTTTTATGCGTGTAAAAAAATAATGAAAAGAATTTAAAACATGTCATACAATGCAATTATGCAATGATTTTGGGCAAACAACCTAAGAATCGACAAGTATTAAGTAGGATTTCATTTTACGTTAAACCCGGAATACTTGTTTTTATGCAGCACAAAAGCCCAACTGAGTCAAAATTGGAGCATACTCAAGGGGCGAATGTACTTGTGTCTCTACAGAATTTGCAACCTCTCGTCAAGAGATTCAAACTAATGCCGAGCTTCCCGGCCAGGTTTGTTTGTAAGTTTAAACATGTTCTTATAGCAAATTTGGAGTCAAAATTTTATCCCCAAAGAATCACTTCATCCCTGGGACCAAAAACTCTCCCCTCAATTTCTATTGCTTTTGGGATAACATCATGGTGCCTAAAAACTCTCATTGTGTTTTCTCAGGAGCAAATAGCCTACCTCATTTTTCCCCAGGTAATAAAACTGTTGTTGGAATGATGCAACTTAAGAGCAGCTGGGGTTTCCTTGCTTGGGTAAGTAAATGTAGAAACAGTCGTTTGCATATGCATGGGATTCTGGGATGAGATGGAGTAGTTTAAGCAGTATTTCCCTAACAATGGTCCAACCACTTTCTGTGGAACACTTGCACCAATAGGTGTCTTTTTGACTCTGTCTGTTTAGAAATCTTTTTGAGATCTACCTGAAGGGAATTACGTGGGAAAATAGCGCAAGGCTGGCAATTCCCGGTGTTTGCTTTGCCCGAATCCCCGGGGCCCTACTTTATCAAAAGACCCGCAACATCTTGGGTACTCAAGCTGACCTTGGATTCATCCCCGTGACTGGTGCCACTTCTGGAGAGGTTTAACAGCATCGCAGCAGTACTTTTTCTGAAGCCCTATTTACGGTCACAAAGAACGGTGGTAGCTGAAAAATGCTGTATTTTCGGTGAGATTATTGTTCAAGACTACCCCATAAAGTGAAAAAATTTCCCAAATTCACTTTGTGCAAATTTTTACCTTTTTTTTTCCCTTTTTAAAAGCTATTAAAGTCCAAAACATTTTTCACTATCTTTACATGAAAAAATTTAGCCAGGCTAATAATAAAAAAGTTTTAAAATGCAATACAGAAAACTCATTATTCCTTTAACCCTTTAGGGTTTTCCCACGTACTAGTACGGCTTAGCGCCAGGGTTATTTTATTAGTACTAGTTTGCGTAAATTCTAGCGCCTTCAAAAAAGCGGGAAAAGGGTGGCAACCCCAGATGCGAGAAAATGGGGGTGCATGGTTGGTGTCGCAGTAGAAAAAAAATTTAGGGGGCCCCGTGGCGCATTGTGGGAACGCCCCTTTTTGTACACTCTGTCACCTGGCTCGTGGTAAGAAAACCCCCACTCCTTGGGAAACTGGACGTTAATTTCCCCTAATACCCGGGATAGTGAGGAAAGCCAGACGACCCACCTTCCCCCTCTGCTGCTGGGCCATTTGTTCACGTTCAGTTGCACCAGAATGAAAAAAAGGGAAAATCCAATTTCCCATATCCCCCGGGTTCGGATGTGAGCTTTTTTTGATGGTGAATATGAACTACAAGCTCTTTAAAACAGTTCCGAGGTAGGAAGTGGAATTTCTCCAGTGCAGCGTCGGAATATACAATGGGTATGCCTCTGGGTAGGTACCCTATGCTATTCCAAGGGGGAAAGGAAATCTCGGAGTAATCCCCCCGGGGTACAAAAGGAACAGATGGTAAAATAAGATGATAGGTTTTCAATTGGGTGGAAAATGTGCATGGTAGGTGGGTGGTGCCCCGGGCCCTGAGGCACCGCAGTGGGCCCTGTTTCCACCCATGTCGCTGCCTGCTGATTACAACAGAGGCCACTCACCCACCCCCCCCCCACCACACCCGCCTCACAACCCCAACCTTCACAACCACAACCACAACCACCTTCAATATCCCCGTACCCCCACAGCCGCACCTGGGATTGGGAGGAAGCCCGGCAATTTTGTTTTCCAATCCCCCATCAGTTTTTATGAAAAGTCAAAGTGGAAAACGGCCTCTTTACACTTTGGAACAATGCCCCTGAACTGGATGGTTTGGTTATTCTTTGAGAACCCCGAGGAAAAATTTTGTCAGGGAAAACAACACTACTTCGATTACACCATGGCAAATACAATTTTTTCACCAAAAACAGCCTACACCCGTGGGAAAGGGGACAAATGTGGTGAGATTATCTTTTCTTTGCCCAATAATGCTTATGCCAATGTGTTAAGCAGGTCAAAACTTTCTGGTCAACAAGCCTATTGCAACCCCCGGGTTCAGTGATATAATGCGAGTGAAATTTATTTGTCTATTACTATGCTCACTTCTCAGAAAAACCAGGCCTGATAGAAACAAAAGGGTTTTATAAGATTAGGGAAAGTGTTTGTGTTTGAAAGAGAAAATTTAAAATGGGATTTTTTTCCCTTCAGGGAAAAATTTTTATTGACGAGTCTTTGAATCTGTTCAAAAGGGAAAACTCTCATTAAGCAGTTACCCCAAGCAAGAGGAAAAGTTTTGGTATAAAATTATTTGTGCTTTGTGATGCTACAGTGGGGCTTGTATTGGGGTTTTTTGTGTACACTGGAAATTATTATGCAAATACCAAGTTTTGGGCATCTTGTGTGTGGTTAAACAATGATGGAAATTTTGGTAAGGGGCATATATTTATATGATAATGGTACACAAGCCCCCCACTCAGTGATTTTTTTGCGAGTGAACATGACAGATGCGTGTGGCACAGTAATGCAAATCGTAAGATAAGTCCAGTTTGACGCTGGACTGTAGAGGTGAGGTGCAGGCGTTTACTGCCAATGACATCAGCATTTCGGTGGGATGACAAATGAGATGCCACATGTTTTCATTAGTTCCCCTACAAATGACAAACACTGGGGAGGCAGATAGAGAGCAATGAACCCCTTTTAAAAACCCGCAGCTGGATTGATTACCCTTCAATATGCCAGGGACAAGTGACTGCAGATTGGGTTTGCTGATTGTGTTTGCAAGAGTTTTAAGTGGTACAAAAAATTTTTTCCCTTTTGGACATTTCCATGCTCAAAGTTTAATATGTATAAGATGAGGGGCCAGAAACACACCATCTTATGGGAATTTTGTTTGTCTGTCATCAGACAAAATAGTTTCAAGTACCAAGGGAAAACACCCGCAATGAAAACCCCCCATAAATTACAACAACTACTTTGGTTGAACATGGGATCACTTCCTAAAACAATTGCCGCTACGCTTTCAAGAAAAAGGTTCAGAAGAGGGTTAGTCTGTGCACATAAAAAAAAAAAAAAAACGCCCCCAAAAAAGAGACATCGTTTTATGTGTGAGGAGTATAAAACACCATGTGCATAAAACCCGTTTTAAAGGTTCCACAGGCTGCGAATTCTAGAACATGGTTGTGACTGATATGGTTTATAAAAAATAAAAAAATGTAAAAAACAACATTTTATATTGTTCATTTCTGTAAACAAGTTTAGTAAACAAAAAAGTGCAACAGTGTTTGTGAGTTTTTGTGGTAAATAGAGAAAAAACTTACAAAAAATGCCTATTGGTTTTACAGGCCATAAAGGTTTACTTGAAAAAAAAAATTAAAAAAAAACAGTAGGGCCCCGCTTTACGGCGTTCTGCTTTTTCGGTGTTGCTAATATGTCTTCAAATTATTACCAAAAAAATTGTTAGGCTCCCCCCCCTGACTTTTAATCGGGCACCCCGCTCCACCCCGGGTTTTTACTTCTTGGAGATCCATAAGAATTAGTTCTCCCTTATGTCTGAAAACTCAAAATTTTCAAGTGTTTTTTTAAAATTATTTCATATTTTATGTTTACATGTACTCTGATAAATTTTCTTATGTTCCCCGTTTAAATAAGCTTAATACGTGCTGGTGTGGGAGGGAACATTAAAATCAGTAAAAGGTCTTATGTCTCAAGATGTATATTAGTAAAGATAATAATACCGAGTCTCATTTAAATTCATATATTAGTTTTAAAATTACCTTTTCATTAAACCTCTATGATATTTTTTTTAAAATTATATAATAAACCGATGCAAAAAATAAAGATGATAAATACACCAAAAATAGAAAAAAAAACAAATTGTGTGGCGCCCGACCTTGCACAAATGACGCCATATTAGAAATGATGATAATAATAATAATAATCACCGAGTCTCATTAAATGTCGTATATTACGTTAATATACACATTTTCATTAATCCATCATGATATTTTTTCAAAATTATATAATAAATACGATACATAAGACATAAAGATGATAAATACACCCCATAATAGAATAAATAAACATAAATATGAGATGTCGTAACCAGATAATTTGTACAAGTGACGGCAAGAATAACATTTTCTCTAGTCTAACATAAGAGAAAATGTGTTACTGGGGGTAACTGTAGAAAATTACTCCTTTCGTATGTATGTAAGTTTATTCAGGTATACACAAATACAGTTACATAGATTATCATACATAACAGCATATGTGCAGAGAACTTAGGACAACCCAAAAAAGTCAGACAGAGTGACTTATTTCCACTGCCTTCACTCAGAGCATCATTTCTTCTAAAAATGGTGTTACATGAGAATGAGAGTGTTCTTCTTTATTTATTCTACTGTATCAATGTAGAGACAACTTGTACACAATGTAACTTGTACACAAACCAGACGTGTACACTTTGTTTGTTTACAAAACTTACGTTTGCCTGGTTTGTTTACATAACTCTGCGCCTGTCCTCTCTCATGTACTCATTCTCTCTCTCTCTCTCTCTCTCATTTATTTGTTTAATCTTGTTTACTCACTCCTGACCCTACATTAAGACTACAAATATTTTAACCTTTTCAGGGTTTCGGCCGTACTAGTACGGCTTACGCACCAGGGTTTTTGACGTACTAGTACGCCTAAATTCTAGCACCCTCAAATCTAGTGAGAGAAAGCTGGTATGCCTACATATGAAAGAATGGGTCTATGTGGTCAGTGTGTGCAGTATAAAAAAAATCCTGCAGCACACAGTGCGTAATGAGAAAAAAAAAACTTTGACCGTGTTTTTGGATTAAAACAGCGACTTTGCACTGTATTTTCGTATGGTATTTATTTTTGTATTCTAGTTTCCTGGTCTCCATTCTATGGAATGGAAGACATTTTACAGAAATTGAGATGATTTTGACTGATTTTACAATGAAAAGTACTTGAAATTGAGCTCAAAGTAGCAGAAATGTTCAATTTTTTACCAAAGATCAAAAGTAAACAAATCATGCTAAGCGTCCAATACACGTCAACTGGCGAGTCTAATATTCTTTCACAAGTGCGCTGATATTATTTATACCATTTTTTACACTAATGCAGTAGTCTGCATAACAGTAAATCTTCTATTTTTTGTGAGAAAAAATTCAATGTGTAAAGCAAAAGAATGTAGGAGGGGTGTTGGGACGTGACTAATGAACAGAGGAATGACATTTTAGTGCCAGGAATGTCTTTCTTGTTTATTCTGGACCCTATTTGGAAATTGGCATCTTTTGAAATTTGTGTGAAATTGGCAAAATTGCTAAATTCTGACGACTGTATTGGATAGTTGAAATCGGTAAATGGGTGGTTTCTTGCACTCATTCGATAGAAAAAAATGGAGTTCTAGCAAAATATTCATGATTTTTGTCGACTAGTACAGTGGAATTGGCCGAAAATAGGGCTCAAAGTGGGCAAAATCGCCGATGCATAAACATCGCGAGACCGCTAACTTCGCAAGAGCATAATTCCGTAAGTTTTCCATTAAATTTCATACTTTTGGTGTCATTATGATCGGGAAAAGATTCTCTATCTTTTCATAAGAAAAAATATTTTTTTTTTTTTTTTGAAATCTCGGCGACCTGAGACAACAAGTCTCTGAGAGGGCCTGCCCACCCTGAAAGGGTTAAGGTGTGTAATGAGTGAACTGTATATGCATTTTATCGCTCTGGGATGCTTAAATATCATAGAATAGTATGTGGGGTGGAATGGCCTGGTATGGTAGCCGGCTGACTACCATACACACCACACTTGATTTCTTACAATAAATACTTCTCATCTCACCCTAGATTAAGACTATAAATATTTTAAGGTAAGTAATGAGTACACTATATGTGCATTGTACTTTTTTATTGTTTTTTGATGCCTAGTTCCATTGCTAACTTAATATATTTTAGTGTAAACTTGTTATCTAGTACAATGGACCCTCGACCAACGATATTAATCCTTTCCTGAGAGCTCATCGTTAATCGAACTTATCGTTAATCGAGTTAATTTTCCCCATAAGAAATAATGGAAATCAAATTAATCCGTGAAAAACGCCCAAAAGTATTGAAAAAAATATTTTTTTACCACATGAAATGTTAATTTTAATACACACGAACTGAAGAAATGTACAATTTACATGACACTTACCTTTATTGAGATCTGGTGATGATTGATGGGATGGAGGAGGAGGAGAGTGTGGATGGTGTTAGTGTTTAGAAGGGGAATCCTCTTCCATTAGGACTTGAGGTGTCAAGTCCTTTTCCGGGGTTACTTCCCTTCTTCTTTTAACCCTTTCAGGGTCCAAGGCCCAAATCTGGAGTCACGCACCAGTGTCCAAGAATTTTCAAAAAAAAAATTTGTTATTTTTTCTTATGAAATCGTAGAGAGAATCTTTTTGTGAAGGTAATAAAACAAAAAGTACGAAATTTGGTGGAAAATTGACGAAATTATGCTCTCGCGAATTTTGATGTGTCAGCGACATTTAGGAATCGGCGATTTTGCCGACTTTGACTCCCATTTTAGGCCAATTACATTATTCCAATCAACCAAATTCTTAGCTATTTCACTAGTATTACTTCTATTCTATCGATTGAGCACAAGAAATCGCCAAGTCAACTGTTTCAACTACAAAATAAAGTGATCGGAAATTGTTAATTTGGCCAATTTAACACAAAGTTCAAAATATTCCAATTTCAAAATAGGGTCCAGAATAAACAATGTAGGTATTCCTGGCACTAAACTAACATTTCCTCTGTTCATTAGTTATGTTTGAGGCTTTACAAATAAATTCCATTTTGATTTTTTATTCACATAATGAAAATTTTTTTTCACACCAAAAAATAGAAGATTTACTGTTATGCAATACTGTA
>NW_026466379.1:0-13337 GCF_026875155.1 Cherax quadricarinatus
TGTACAAATTTGTATGTATTGTGCACACCATACTACAAGACAGAGTTAAAAGTGCAGCAGCACAAGGAAGAGGAAAAACAAGAGGAAAATGGAAGAAGTACAAAAGAAGTTCACAGTAAAGGGGTTAGCTGGTGTGTTCTTTCTGTGTGTTAACATTCTCAGTGTATCATGGCAGCTTAAGAAATGATTAAATCAGGGGACAAGGTATGTCGATGGTAATAATAATAATAATAATTAATAAAAAACGCTCTGGAGTGTTTTAAAATATCAGCTACCAAACCTATACAAAATACGTATGATATTTAAAGTGTACAGAGCGATTATTTATTATTATTATAAATTATTATTACCATTGCCATCCCTTTGTTCAATGAGTTTAATTTTCTTAAGAGAGCAGAGCATATAGCTCAGAAAAAAAAAAATCAGGAAAAATTGCGCTATTTTTGCATTTTTTTCTTATGATAAGAGTGATGTAGGAGTGTTTGCCCTGATGTAAACACCTTTCTTTTTCGTATAGACCAGAGGTACAAACGAGAGAATGCATTATCTTATGATCTTACCCCACTCACATAATATGGCTATACTATTCATTTCGGATCTTTATTACAGTTCTAGGGCATTTATTGTGTTTCTGATATCAGTTTGGAATAAATGTGATAGATAAACAACCTTTCTACTAATATTGTGTAATTACACATTTTATTATTGCCACAGATAGCATCCGACGCCCACGATGATCCCCAGTACTGAATGCTCCTTGTGCTGGCCTCTCCCTCTATCCTAAAAGTTTCCTCCATTTTGTAACGATGTTAGATGGTTAATTTAACCTTAAACTGTCCAAACATAGATCTACGTTTGTGAGGTAGTGCTCTGACCCTTTATTTTCTCAAAAAGAATGTAAAAAAAGTAGATCTATGTTTGGAGCGCTATGCGAGTGAATGTAGATCTATGTTTGGACAGTTTAAGGGTTAAGAGTGGTTTTTCACCCCTCCCTGTGGCATAAAGTGGCTTAGTTAAGCCACCTTGTGGGTAGTGAGCGGAGTGTGTGCCAGTGAGCAACAGGAGTGTACGCTCCCCTTTACCACCCGCCACACACTTTTTCACTCACCTACCTGTGGCTGTTTGCACCCTTGTACGGGGTCCTAGTACTGTTTTGGCTCACATAATTGGTCAAGAGATTGTAGCTGAGCGCCCAACGATAAGCCAGTTATGTGAGTTCACGGGGAAAGCGCATTTCTTTTCCCAAAACAGTGTGAGTGTAGGAGGCGTAATCACCGCCCGGGGCAAAACCCTTCCCCTCATCACTAGTCATCCCGTCTACTACTCCAGACTCCAGTGATAATTTTCTGTTTATAGAACTTTTTCTTGCATTAAAAAACATTTGGTGTGTGAGACATTACAGTGAATTTCTTGTGTACTCTAAACATTGTGTTTTCAGTGTAGACTCAGTGTTTCTTTGACTCATTTTTTTTGCAATATTTTTCAGTGTTATCGCTCATCTCATAATTTTTATCTGTTTTTTTTTTTTTTTTTACTCTAATGTCTGTAAAAAGTATTATTGTGTAGTGTACCAGTCAGCCCACTCTGTGTGAAGTAATTAATTTTTTTTTTTATTTATCTTGTATTCTTTCGGCATTGTATTCTCCAGTATTTGTCGTTACAAATTATCCATTTATTTCTATGTGTGCCTTTATTCGTACACCGCAGTGTCTCATTCTCTGATCTTTCCGCGACTTGTGTACCATTATTTTGCCAGCAATTTTTGTCGTATCAGTCACAGCAAGATTTTGTTTTTAAGAATACACTAAAAAGTGAAAAAGTGAATATATTGTGTGTGCCCCGCCACTTGTAAGTGTTGTGTGCCCGCCACTTGTAAGTGTTACACTTCCCGTTTTTGTTTCTTGTTTTATTTTTATTCCCTATTTTTTCATATATCTTTGAACAAATTCACTCTTAGTGTAAAATTTTAATTTCTTTTTAACGTAAATGTTTTTCTTTACTCTGTTTGAGTAAATTGTTTTGTCTAATTTTCAATTAAGAGTTAAAGTGTTCAATCAGTTTTTCTTCATATTTTTATTTTATTATTTAACCCTTTCAGGGTCCGTCCCATAGATCTACGGCTTCGTTCAGGGTCCAAACGTGATCTACCCATTAGCTCAGCTCACTTGATAACTGTGAGTGTACATTTGGCCTAGATATGAGTAAATACATCTATGTGTATGTGTGCACCACATAAAACAGATTTCCTGCAGCACCTGTTTCATAATGAGAGAAAAAAACTTTTAAAACATGATTTTTCGATTAAAACAGCAACTTTGCAGTGTTTTTTCGTATGTTTTTTTTATAGTTGTATTTGCGATTTCTTGTCTCATTTATAGAAAATGGAAGACATATTTCAGAAATAGTTGATTTTGATTGGTTTTAGCACTGGAAAGGCTTGAAAAAAGGCCAAATAGCGGAAATGTTAAATTTTTTTCCGATATTCAAGAGTAAAAAAACGACCTCACAATCTAAAACGTCAGCGGTGGGTCAATATGCTTTCACAAATAGGTGATGATATTTATACTTTTATTACGTTTTGCAAACAGTAATCTTCTATTTTTTGTTTGAATAAAAAATTAATTATGTAAAATAAAAAAAAAAAATGGAATTTATTTAAAGCCTCAAAAATAACTAATAAAAGAGGAACGTTATTTTAGTGCCAGGAATGCTACATTGTTCATTCTGGACCCTTTTTTTGAAATTTGGAATATTTTGAATTTTGTTTAAATTGGGCCAAATTAACAATTTCCAATCATTTTTTTTTTTGTATTTGAAACAGTTGACTTGGCGATTTCTTGTTAAATCGATAAATAGAAGAAATTACTAGTAAAATTAGTAAGAATTTGGTTTGTTTGGGAATAATGTATTGGCCCCTTAAATGGGAGTCAAAGTCGGCAAAACGGCCCTTCGTAAAAGTCGCTGACACATCAAAAAGCAAGAGCATTTTTTTCGTCAATTTTCCACCAAATTTCGTACTTTTTTTTTTTTACCTTCACAAAATATTCTCTACGATTTATAAGAAAAAATAAAAATTTTTTTTTGAAAAAATTTTTGGAAACTGGGGCGTGACCCAGATTTGGGGGGCCCTTTGGACCCTGAAAAGGGGGAACCAAAATTTTCCCATGTAACTTTATTACTGCAGTGTTATTTCTACACCCTTTTTTTTGTTGCACTTGTTCTGCAGTAATTATTTTTTTTATTGACTTTTTTCTCATTCATATTTTTGGTCTTGTTTTTTCATTTTTTTATTTTTCCTCTGTTGTCTTTGTATTATATTTTAAATTTTTTTTATTATTCTTAAAAATATTTAAAATTTCCCCGTTTTTTCTCGTTTGCATACAAATTTTGTGACTTTATTTTTTACTTTTTATTTGAAATTTCAATTTTCGTTAAATTCCCTTTATTAAACAAGAGTACAGAAGCCCTTTTGCATTTTAATTTAGTCCCGAAAAATTTTTTACTTGTAATGTAAATGTAATTTTTTTTTTTCTTGTCCAAAAAGTCCTTTACATTGAGTTGTCCTTCTTTTGCAGTGATCTTGACATTTTTTTTTTATTATTTGCAGAATTGTTGCATCTCTTTATTTTAATTTTAAATTTTATTCATTTTTATTGTTCATTTAAATTTTTCCTTATTTGTTCTCGTGCAAATTCTTTGCCATTATTTCCAATACCGCCAAAATGATATTTAGTGAATGTGACACCAGATCTCTCAGGCTACTGCTGCCCTTTCATCAGTCCTCACAGTTCCTTATGGACGACGACCGACCCAGACCTGAACACCGTTTTACTCGGATCCCCTTTATGCGTTAATTGGGAAAATTTTCTTTTCTTTCCTCATATAGAAAAAACAGCTGTCCATATGTCGTTTTTTAGGGAACAGGAACTAACACCATGACTAATGAACTTTGAGTGCTTTTTGCTTTTTGATTAGACAAACTTTTATCATCATTTATAAATGTGTCCAGTCCTCACTTTTGTCCCTGTGAGGAAAAAACCATCCCACTCATTTGCTAAAATAGCGCTTTTGGAGCAATCAAAGAACAATGCCGTCTGTTCCCGTGTTGCTTATGGGCAAATCCCCCAACTGTGACATGGAACCACTTACGCCCTAAATATGTACTTTCCCTTGTCCCCCCAGGGTACTTTTCCCCAGTATAAAAAGTAATTTCTCACCTATGCCTCATCTGCACCACCTCTTGTTTGTGCCACAGCGACAAACGTGGTCGCAACCATCTCAGCGACCCCAAAGGGGGCCCATGTACGTCATTTAAACCCATAGTATTATAGTACATTCAGAACCGTAGTCAGGGAATTGTTCAAGTGGCCCCGGGCCATATTGCAATTAATTGTCCCGATAGTCACCCTAAAGGTGTCATGCTGATGATAGTCCAGTCAGATTTCCCCACGTATTTCTAAATACAGGACATGACACATCTGAGTGCAATCTCTCTAAACCCTTTAGTACCTAGGTCTTTCCTGGCCGTTCCAACCGCAAAACCCCCGTAGAGGAAACAGACTCGTGGTTCTCAAAAAAACCCGAACCAGGCTCATTCTTCCCAATTGGGGGAAATTTCGAGCCCCCCAGTCAAACCGCCCCATGGGCAGTAGGTGAAATGATACACCATCCCCGTTCACAATTCCTTTGAAGCCTTAAGCGTCCGGAAGAAACCCTGCTGATGATGTTGCTTCACATGTCCCCTGATGTAGAGATTTGGGGAGAAGTGGAAAAAAACTTTGCTGATGACAATCCCCCCTTTTTGTTTGCACAAAACTTCCAATGCAACCATAGGCCCTATAGTGCAAGCCTTGTCAGATGCGCCTGTTCATTTGTTCAGGACTCGGGTGCGCAAGTCAATATTATCAGGTCTAGTTTTTTTTAGGGATAAGCATTAGACATGCCCTTTCTCGTAAACCGACCATTGCCCCCCTTGTGGGTAGCTGGTTCTCCCCTGCGTGCCCGGGGTGGGGGATTTCCCTCACTTTTTCTACCAGGTAGAGACTTCACTGCTTCCTTCCTTTTTGCGACCAGATTACTTTCCCGGGTGCCCTTCTACTAGGTTTTGCTTCCATGCGGACTTACGCATTTGCTGACCCTTATCGATGGCATCCCAAATTGATGATTTGATGTACCATTTTGGGGTTACCGCTTTGGGTCCGAGTCTCCCTACTGCCGCAAGTACGACTCAAATTAAGTCCTTACAGGCCCGTGCATTTTCCGGGGTACCCCAAAGGGGCAGGCACGGAAAAGATCCGTCATCCCGTCTGTGTTCCGCAAAATTCAGACTTTCAAGATAGGTCCCTTACTTCAAGTGTCCCCAGGGCGCTCGATTTTCCCTTAGTGTGAGCCTATCCCTGCAATTTGCTAGTTCAATAGTTTTTTTTCCCTAGGGGAACCCTTGTCGGAAAAGATTATTGCAAATAGTAAAGATCTTGTTGATTCACATGCCGTCTGCAGAAAGACTTTTTTGTCGCATATGCCCTCACTGAGTGTCCCGTTTTTGTTCCTAGTGTTCCAGATGGTGAAACACCTAGTTGACAGTGATTCCCCGCAAAATAAAAGGGCTATTTGTTGAACCATCCTTACATTTGTAAGAGTGTAAGATCCATTTCTTCCCCCTAACACTTTGGTCACAGGTTCGTCTGAGCAAATACCAATCTTGTTACCTTTTTTCCCATCCTTTCCCGTTCAGGTAGAGGATATTGTCACCTGACCAGTGGGGCTGTATTTCTACCGGGGAAATCAAACCACTTCACTGGATCAATCTTTCCACCAGTTGAGGAGAAAAACATAGCTCCCCCTGACTTCCCGATGAAGTCAAAACTTTTTTTGACTCTGTTGAACAAACGTCGTAAGCCTTGCCTTACCGGTAGAAAATGGGTATAACAACTTATTGTCCCATCGTTTCCACTTGAACCTGGGATAGACCCATTTTATATACCTGGTACAGAATGCCTCATTCAAAGTTGCGTCGCAGAAAATTGATCAATCAAAAGCTTTATGTGGGGGGGGGATTTCACCCCAAAATTAACCCTTTGGGAAGCGCCCTTGATCCCAGACCCAAAAAGGATGGTACTTGGGGCCCATGATTTACTTTTGAAGTTAAATGCGAAAAATTTCCCGATCGCTTTCCACTCCCTGTTTTGGGTGATCTTTTTCGTAACATGGGGGATAACAAAGTCTTTTCAACCCTGGATTTGTTACAAGGGTTTTGGCAAGTCCCTCTTCATGAGGACAGCCAAGAGCTAACTGCATTCTCCACTCCTACAGGTCATTATCACTTCCTCTGTATGGCGTTTTGGATTACATCCTCCCCTATCACGTTCTCAAGGCTCATGACTAATATCTTTAGAGGTCTCATAGGTAATGCACCTATGGTGTACTTAGATGATGTAATCGTCATGTCTAAAGACGTGGATACACACTTGAAAAGACTTGATGTAGTACTTAGTAAGCTTGAAGAAGCCAATTTAAAGATCAAACTGTCTAAATGTCAATTTTTCAGATCAGAAATTAAGTTTCTTGGTCACATAGTCACTCCTAGAGGGGTTATGACTGACCAAAGTAAAGTAACTGCAGTACTAAATTTTCCAACTCCCAAAACTGCTGATGCTGTAAGATCCTTTGTGGGCTTAGCAGGTTTTTATAGATCTTTCATTGCCAATTTTTCTTCCATAGCTGCTCCTCTAACTGAGTTGCTTAAGAAAGATGCTCCTTTTGTTTGGACCTTCCGTCAAGAAAGAGCATTCCAAACTTTAAAAGAAAAGCTAACATCTGCTCCAATTTTGAAATTTCCAGATTTTTCTAAGCCCTTAGATCTGACAACTAATGCTAGTTCAATTGGCATAGGTGCCATACTAGCTCAGAAGACTGATGGCAAGTACAATGCAGTTGCATTTGCTAGCCGAGTCCTTACGAAGGCTGAACGTAATTATACAGTAACTGAGCAAGAAGCTTTAGCAATAGTATGGTCTTTAACCCTTTGACTGTCGAAGGGCCAAATCCTGAAGTTGCTTCTGGTGTCGCAAAATATTCGAAAAAAAAAAAATTATTTTTTCTTATGAAATGATAGAGAATCTTTTCCCGATTGTAAAGACACCAAAAAAAACGAAATTTGATGGAAAACTGACGGAATTACGCTCTCGCGAAGTTAGCGACTTCGGCGATATTTAAAAATCGGCAATTTCGCCCACTTTGAGCCCTATTTTCGGCTAATTCCGTTATTCCAGTCAACCAAACTCGTAACTATTTCTTCAGAACTCTATTTTTTTATCGATTGAGTACAAGAAACTGCGATTTACCGATTTCAACTACCCAATAACATGGTCAGAAAATTTGCAATTTGGCCAATTTCACGAAAATTAAAAAATACGACAATTTTCAAAATTAAGGTCCAGAATGAACAATGCAGACATTCCTGGCTCTAAAATAACATTTTCTTTGTTCATCAGTCATGTCTCCAGGTCCCTGTGATATTACTCTTGCTTTTTATTTTGAAATTTTATTCAAACAAAAAATAGAAGATTTACTGTTATGCAGACTACTGCAATACTGTAATAATTGTAAAAATTACATCAACCCATTCATGACTGCGTATCAGAATGGCTATTTGGACATTTATTGGACAATGACATCATTTGTTCACTTTTGAACATCGGCAAAAATCAAACATTTCCTGTACTTTGTGCTCCATTTCCAGGTTCTTTTTATAGTAAAATTAATCAAAATCACCTCCATTTCTATAATATAGTTTCCATTCTATCAAATGAGACCAAGAAAACGAGAATACAACCACAAATACTATACGAAAATAGACCACAAAGTCGGCATTTTAATTAAAAAAAACGGTCGGAGTTTTTTTTTTTCTCATTATGCACTGCGTGCTCCAGGATTTTTTTTATGTGGTGCACACTGACCACACAGACCCATTCTCTCACATGTGGGCCTACTAGCTTTCTCCTGCCTGATTTGAAGCCGCTAGAATTTATGAGTATATATACGTCAAACACGGTACCTCGCAAACGTATATATACGGCCGCGACAGTCAAAGGGTTAAAGCACTTCCGAGACATTATTTATCAGTACTCTGTTCATGTCTTGACAGACCACGCTCCACTGATACCTTTATTCCAGAACAAACAACCTACTGGAAGGTTAGCCAGATGGACCTTGACTATCCAAGAGTTCAATCCCACCTTTGAACACTTACCTGGCAAGTCAAATGTAGTCGCAGATGGCTTATCGCGACATGTTAGTATAACTGCAGACCTTCCATTTAGTGCTGAAGATGTAAAGAATGCTCAACGAACAGATCCCATGCGGTCTGGTGTGATTCGATTCCTGCTCCAGGAAGATCTTATTCTGACTGTGAAGCCACCAGCACCCATCAGTGACTTTATCATGAACCAAGAATTACTGTATCGAACAGCCGAGTTGGGTACTCCTAGCAGAAGAGTTTACCAGTTAGTAATTCCACAGTCACTAGTGAATGTAGCCTTACAGCTAGTTCACGATGTACCAGGTGTTGCGCACCCTGGTATGGATCGTTCAGTAAAACAAGCCAGATTGAAATACTTTTGGCCTCGTATGGCAACTGATATTTCTGAGTATGTTAAGAAATGTAGTGTCTGCATGCAACATAAAGGTAATGCTAATGGCCCTAATCCAATCCAAGTGTATCCAACTACTAGCGAACCGTGGGAAAGAGTTGCGCTAGATTTGTTAACTAATTTCCAATGTTCCCTCCAGGGCAACAAACATCTATGTGTTATGGTAGACCATTTCACCAGATATTGTGAGTTAGTTCCTATTGCAGATAAGACTGCCGAGACAGTAGCTAAAGCGTTTTAAAGAACGCATTATCTGCAGGCATACCACCCCTAAGTCCCTAGTAACAGATAATGGAGGTGAATTCTGTAATGAGATTCTTGAAAATTAGTGCACCTTGTACAAGATCTCTAAATCCACCATTGTTCCTCATCATCCTGCCAGCAATGGGTTAGTGGAACGAACAATAAGAAAGTACTTGATGTCTTGAGAGCCACTATCAATTCCAACAGTGAAACTTGGGATGAAGTTATACCTGATGTGCAGTGTGCTATAAATTCTGCTTACAATGTTTTATAGGTGACACTCCACATTATGCATTGTATGGTGTAGATAAACGTTTGCCTTATGAGTTGTTATATTCTAATCTGAAACCAAATTACAACCCTGATGATTTCATAGCAACTCGTACCAGTTTAGCTCAAACTGTTTTTAGAAGAATCCGTGAAACACTTCATAAATCAACAGCAGAATTTACAAGAGTCGCAAACACTCGAGCAAAGCCATCCAAAATCAAAGTAAGTTCGAGAGTTATGCTGACTAACTTTAACAAAACGTCTGCAATGCCTAAGCTTGATCAAAAGTTTGTTGGTCCTTATCGAGTAGTTGAACATATCACTGGTAATAAGTATAAGGTTAGAGAAATTAGTACTGGTCAGTATAAAGAATCGCATTTAGATCATATGAAGTTAGTATGTGATGATAATGATGTTCCAACCCAGACTAATGTGACAGACTCTGACAATCCTCCTGATCCTGTACTCTCTACCTCTGATACTCAGTCAGACAATCAACCTGAATGTCGTTATTCCCTACGTACACGACAGGTATTGAGAAATCCTCAAGTATCATTTGTAACTACCAATTCAGATTTGCCTCAAATACAGCATGAGTTAGCCAGTGCTACAGAGTTTGATCCTCCCAGAGATGACATCCATTCTGCATATGTCAATCTCACCCTAGCAGAGTTGGGATTAAATGTAAATAACCTGTATAGATGAATAATTACAGTATCAACTTATCAGTATTCAAGAATTTTTTTTTGTGTTCACGTTCTCTCCGAATTCTGAGAGTTAACAGTCTAGATTTGAGTGCACCGAATCTGCCTTTCTGTTAAACATTCTTTCTTTGTATATATTCCTTCCTCAGAATCCGTAGATCACATGAATACAGATCGATCGATCAAATTTTTTTTATTAACTTCTATTGGTAATCCAACGTTGAGTCTCATTCGTTGAGTTGTGCTTATTTATACCCTGTATTGCATTACAGTTTCAGTTACGTAAGCTTCCATTCCAATATTCTACTTATGTATGTTATAATGTTCAATTGTTGTGTTACTTGACATTGTATAGAATCAGCCAAGCCGTACACTGCCGTCTCTAGTTTGTATTAGTTGTATTGTCGGGACGACATACGTTAGCGTCGCCGAGCTCTCAGTAGTAGTACCAGTTCCTAGTAACCAGTTACCAGTAACCAGTGTACCAGTAGATGACTCACTACCAACCGTCTCTGCGTGAATCACTGACTGTATTCATATTGCTGCTGACCATAGCAGGATTTCAAACACCCTCACCCGTAGGCACTCATGGGTCAGTCAAGATAGGGAGCAGAGAGAGGCAGGTCGGCTGTTGGTGCCTTCCCATACTTTCTGTTATATTATACGTACTACCAGCCTACGTGAGTATTCTTACCCCATCCACGCATCGAAAACCCACATGACATATTCGGGACCATTCCTTCTAGAATTTTCCAAGTGTAGATTATGATATCTCTCTTGCCTGAATTCCAGCGAGTACAAGTCAAGTGCTTCCAGGCGTTCCCAGTAGTTGAGGTGTTTGATGGAACTTATATGTGCAGTAAAGGTTCTCTGTACACTCTCTAGATCTGCAATTTCACCTGCTTTGAACAGAGATGTTTATGTACAGCAGTATTCCAGCCTAGAGAGAACAAGTGACTTGAAAAGGATCATCATTGGCTTAGCATCTCTTGTTTTGAATGTTCTCATTATGATATATCATTTTATTGCAACTGTGATCGTTGGCACTTGTTGTAATCTTGAAAGTGAGATCCATCAGACATACCACTCCCAGGCCCTCACATTATTTTTTGCTCTATTGTATGATCAGAGTTTGTTGTATACTCTGTTCTGGTATATTATCTCCCCCAGCTTTCCATAAAGGTAGTTGGAATTTGTCCTCATTGAAGATCATACTGTTTTCCCACTGCCATGGAGAAAACTGGTTTATGTCTTCTTGGAGATTACCACGTCCTCAATAGATGAAGTTCATGCAGATCTAGTATCATCTGCAAAGGATGACACGATGCTGTGGATTACATCTCTATGTCTGATTGAGGATGAGAAACAGGATGGGGGCGAAGTACTGTGCCTTGTGGAACAGAGCTTTTCACTTTGTTATGTGCCCACATCATTAAAATCATTTTTTGTAAAATGACTATAATTCTTTGAAGAAACATGGTGCAAAGATGATACTTAACCAAATGTTGCCAGATTCTTGAGCTATTTTTCTGTAAGCTTAATTCATGTATGTGTATTTTACTTTTTATTGTTTCTGAAATATATAAGTTCTTCTTTTTTAACGCACCAGCCGTATCCCACTGAGGTGGGGTGGCCCAAAGGAAAAACGAAAGTTTCTCCTTTAAATTTAGTAATATATACAGGAGAAGGGGTTACTGGCCCCTTGCTCCCAGCTTTTAGTCGCCTCTATAGACATGCATGGCTTACGGAGGAAGAATTCTGTTGTACTTCCTCATGGAGAATATATAAGTTATGGAAATTAAAATAAAATTATTGACGTTGGAGTTTCATTTTTATTTTATTTTTTCTTTCTATGTATTTAATTCACCATTTGGCATTGTTACAAAGTGTGGGAGCTATAGCAGAGGAGAAGCGAGCAGTGTCTCAGTAACTCATGATTGCCCATGACGCATGGAGGGGTGTGCCTCTTGCACAATTAAATATTGTATAATTATACATTACTATCAATTAAGGTTATCTACCTATCATATTTATTCCAGAATAATATTAGGTGTAACATAAATAACATAGAAGCATGATAAAGATGCCAAAATTAATAAAAACTGACATTATATAGTAACGTATTGAAGGGTGGAGGGCAGGGAGGGATAAAAAAAAAAAAAAAAAAAAAGTGACTGTGATCATTACAGAAAATGTTACATGCTATGCACCTGAAGGGTAACTATAGATCACTCTTATCCTATGCAGACTCAAAAAAGTGTAATTTTCTCTAAAAAAATTTCCTAGGTAGTAATCAGCTATGCACACATTTCCTGGAAGATCTTGGAAGTAAGTCATTGACCTATTTCATGTTGTATTACCGTTAATAATAATCAGAGTGAAAGGAGTTTCCCAGCAAACATATACGTGAATGTTTTAATTTTAGGTGGCGACAATTTTGAAGTTCTAGTAAGGGGTGATTCCTTGATTAGAGTCTGTAATGCAACTGTCTCAATACAATTAATATATGAATTACAAAATCTGTTTTGTTACCCTTATTAAAAGCTCTCTATAAAAAAGGAAATTGATAATGCCTGAAGGTAAAATGAACAAGTAATGGTTGATAAGATGAAAAGAGGAGGCATATTGTTGAACGTGCTCACCTGAACAAGGCCAGGACTGGAGAAAGGTGGAGGGTAGCTCACTGCATACATGGTAGCATTTTGTGGTAAGGAGGAGACTCCCATCTGATTGTACAGCACAGGGTAAGCCAGGAGAATACATGTAGCTAGAAGTTCAACTAAACAATTTAAATTTCAGGCTGCAACACTAGGAATAAGTTTTCTAAACAAGCAAAACAAAATGTATGTACCAATGAAACAAATACTATGGGTTAAAACAAATGAAATAAATTTATAAATATAAATATAAATATAAATATATATATATATATATATATAAAATATATATATATATAAATATTAAATATATATATATTAATATATATATATAGGAAAAAAGAGAGAAAGGAAATGAGAGAGAAAGAAGAGAGAGAAAGAAGAGAGAGAAAGAAGAGAGAGAAAGAAGAGAGAAAGAAGAGAGAGAAGAGAAGAGAGAGAAGAAAAGAGACAAAAGAGAAAAGGGGAAAAAAAGAAAGAAGAGATAAGGGAAGCAAAGAGAAGAGAGAGTGAAGCCAAGAGAAAAGATGGATAGAAGAGATGAGAGAAGAAAGAGATAGAGAGAAAGAGAGAAAAATAAATTTAAAAAATGTTATCATTCAGATGTATCTAAACAAGCAAATATTCTGCTCAAGTACATAATGTATATTCAGGAATTTAATATTTACCACAAGAAAGGTGGCATACTGGGCTGAAACAAACAAAAAAAGAAATATCTAATATGTGCTAAGCAGTGAACAATTACAAGTGAGGATAAGAAGCAATGAATACTATGGGGCATACAAAACAAGAGAAAAGGATTTTTTAGAAAA
>NW_026466380.1:0-14807 GCF_026875155.1 Cherax quadricarinatus
TTTTTAAAAACCAAATTTTTAAAACTAGACCCAAAAATCAAGCAAAACCAATGACATATTTAGAATCATCACCACAAAACTTACCCTAAAATCAATGTAATATCATTGGCCAGAAAATGAGCGTTGTATCAGTGACTTAATACCTCAGAAAGGAAAACCAAGAAAACATTTCAGTTCCTCATGAACCATTATCAAGTCATAAGAACATAAGAAGGAGGAACACTGCAGGAGGCCTGTTGGCCAAACTAAGCAGGTCCTTTACAATTCATCCCACTAACAAAACGTTTGCCCAACCAATTTTCAATGCTACCCAAGAAATAAGCTCTGATATGCAAGTCCCACTCAAATCCAACCCCTCTCACTCATGTATTTATCCAGCCTAAATTTGAAACTGCCCAAGGTCCTAGCCTCAATAACCCAACTAGGTAGACTGTTCCACTTATCAACTACCCTATTTCCAAACCAATACTTTCCTACATCCTTTCTAAATCTAAACTTGTCTAATTTAAATCCATTACTGCGGGTTCTCTCTTGGAGAGATATCCTCAAGACCTTATTAATATCTCCTTTATTAATACCCATCTTCCACTTATACACTTCGATCAGGTCTCCCTCATTCTTCATCTAACAAGTGAATGTAATTTAAGAGTCTTCAATCTTTCTTCATAAGGAAGATTTCTAATGCTATGTATTAATTTAGTCATTCTACGCTGAATGTTTTCTAACGAATTTATGTCCATTCTTAACAAAAAAAGGCACAATACCGTGACTGGAACGATACACAAATAACCCGCACATAAAAGAGAGAAGCTTACGATGACG
Organism: Cherax quadricarinatus; assembly: GCF_026875155.1. Classification (NCBI taxonomy): domain Eukaryota; kingdom Metazoa; phylum Arthropoda; class Malacostraca; order Decapoda; family Parastacidae; genus Cherax; species Cherax quadricarinatus. The sequence goes on from NW_026466380.1 coordinate 823, forward strand.
TTTCGGTCCGACTTGGACCACTGACAAAGTCACACTAACCAGAAGTGGAGCAGGCGGCTATATATAGGCAGGAAGAGGTGGTGGTAGTAGTAGTAGTAGTAGTAGTACAAGAATGGTATATAATACCGACAAGATGAAATTAAGACACTTTGTCAATGGTCCAAGTCGGACCGAAACGTCATCGTAAGCTTCTCTCTTTTATGTGCGGGTTATTTGTGTATTATGTCCATTCTGTAATATGGAGACCAGAACTAAGCTGCATAATCTAGGTGAGGCCTTATACTATGATGTATAAAGCTGCAGTATAACCTCTGGAGCTGCAGTATAAGGAACTGCAAGGCAGGAAAGACTGAATTACCACTGGGTCATGGACCATGCCCGTGGGGGGCTATAGACAGTAAACCTACAACGGCTAGTTTCCACAGTTTCCATCAGAGATCAGGTCTCTGGGTGGGCATACCCAGGCCTGCCTCGCTCTCACTTGCCGCCAACTCAACCTAGAGTCAACGACACACCACTCCCTCTCCCTCGCGGGCATGGCCCTCTGGGACGCCCAGGGCACTTAAAACACATTGCCTGTGTACCATGAACCCAAATAAAGTAAGAAGCCTCTGAAGCCTTATCATTCATCCCTGGCTTGCACAGGATACAATTCTTCGACAATATTGGTGGAAGTGGCAGTCGCAGCAAGTTGTGTTTACCTAGAGTGAGGAAGGAAGAAGCATGATGATGTTGACAAAATTCATCACCCCATACATGAAGCATCCTCTGAGGAGGATATCAATGAACTCCAGGACGATTTGAACAAATTAATGTCTTGGTCTGAAAAATGGCAGATGAAGTTTAATGTGGATAAGTGTAAGGTACTTGCCCTTCGTAATGAAAATAACCCTCGAAGCTATAATCTAGGTGAAGTAGAGCTTGGTCATACAGAATGTGAAAAAGACTTGGGATCATGGTAAGCAGAAATCTAAAGCCAAGACAGCAGTGCCTCAGTGTGCGCAACAAGGCCAACAGATTACTTGGATTTATCTCAAGAAGTATAAGTAACAGAAGTCCAAAAGTTATTTTACAGCTCTATACATCACTAGTGAGGCCTCATTTAGATTTTTTTGCTGCTCAGTTTTGGTCCCCTTACTACAGGATGGACATAGACTCATTAGAGAACATACAGAGAAGAATGACTAAAATGATTTACTGTGTAAGGAACCTCCCGTATGAAGATAGACTTAAAGCCTTAAATCTCCACTCTCTGGAGAGGCGTAGAATGAGGGGAGATATCATTGAAGTGTATAAGTGGATGACGGGCATAAACAAGGGAGACATTAATAAAGTACTGAGGGTGTCGAACCAGGTAAGAACCAGGAATAATGGATTTAAGTTGGATAAATTTAGATTTAGAAAGGACATAGGTAAGTACTGGTTTTCTAACAGAGTTGTAGATGCGTGGAACAGTCTTCCAGTGGGGTGATAGAGGCTAGGACCTTGGGTAGCTTTAAGAAGAGACTGGACAAATATATGAGTGGGAGGGGCTGGGTTTGATTGATGTCAAGGGGTACGGGAGTTATTTGTTGAGTAGCTTTAGGTAGATGTCGTTTTGATAAGGACCTGCCTCATATGGGCCAGTAGGCCTCTGCAGTGTTCCTACATTCTTATGTTCTTATGTTCTACAAGTTGTCCTGAAGTCATGCCTGCAAGTTTCATTATTCGTGGAGTCACCTAGGTCTTCACGGTATCCCACGTTGTTCTTCAGTCACGTGTTCAGCATCACCTGTATGTTTCTGCTATTTCAGCAAGTCAAAGGTGAGTTTGTGTTACTTGCCACCCGTTGTGACTGTTGACAGCTGACATTAGTCAATCCAGGCATCGGTTTACGAGCGTCTCAGCCCCCATGTACAGAAAGCTCTTATGCTCACAGTTTGTAGATGCCTGAGTCATACCTGCTACGACTCCCCACTGAGACTCATTTCACTCCAGCTCCTGACCATCAGAGTGCATGTTATGTGTAGAAAACCAGTCTGAGGACGCTTAAACTGACCTCTGCTCTGACTCCAACTCAGTTAAGCCGCAGCAGCTTCAGTGAGCAGCCTGCACAAAGTATGATATCAACTTTGACTGCTAGCCCGCTCACATCCAGTTATGGTGTATGCTGCTACGACTCCCAGATGTTTCATCTGAGTGCCCCTCCAGACTACTCCACACTCGCCAGCAGTGACGCTCCAGAACGTACCAGTCGGAAATGTCCCCCTTTTGTCATTGACAAAGAAGTCCGCCCAGTTTGCTGAGAAATGAAAATTTGGCCTCACCGGGGGGCCCGGGAGGTTGTGCTCCGGTTGAGTGAACCCTGAAAGGGGGACTAATAATAAACTATTTTCACCTTTTCAAAGGAGACATTACCCTGTTTTTGTCACAGCCCCACCCCACAGCGATGTCTCCTGTTTTTCAGTTGCCCAAGACGCAGGAAGGTGTGCAGTGTTCCCCGCCGAGGCCCCACTCCCTAGGCCACAAATGTTTGCAAACCCCAAATTTTTCCCTTCCCCCCCGTGGGAAAGGTTTTTTTTTTTTTATGTCCACTTTGTATTTTTTAGGTTAATTTTGTGTTTTGTCCCCGGGTTCCTGCGGGGGGAAGAAGAGCTTTTTTTAGCAAAGCGGGTTCGAGGAAAAACTTGGACAGGGGGCCCGGATCAAAATGTAGCAGTAAAAATACATGGCTTTTTCCCTTTGTTTCCACCGGGGGGCAGGGGGAAAACCCGGGGTTGCCTTGTTTCCCCATTGCCGAAACTAAAACCCGGGCAGCCCAAGGCTAAATTTTTAAAACCATTGCCTGTTTTACCACAAAACCCAAATAAACTTAGAAACCCCCAAAAGAGTTTTTTTGCCCCCGCTTGGTTAAGAAACCAAAATTTCAATTTTTTAAAGGGCATTTAACCCCCCCAAAAAACCCCTTTCCTGGTGCACGGAGAAATTCCCGGGAAACATGGCCCGGCCAGGGGGCACTTACCCTCCAAAACCCCCCCGGGGAGTTTTTGAGCAGTACCACTGGTCGGGAAACCATGTCGGGGGATGCACTGCCCCAAAACCCACCCTCCGGGTAGATGACCCGTCCCGGGTCTGGACCGGGCCGGGGGGCCGGCCCCCCCACAACACCCCCCTGGTAGATTGAGCGTCCCCACTGGTCATGGACCATTTTCGGGGGATCCCTTTGACCCCCCCCCAAACCCCTCTCCTGGTGGGGAACTGGCGTCCCAATGGCATGGACCAGGCCAGGGGGACACTGACCCCCCCCCAAACCCCCCCTTTGTAGACGGGACCCCGGGTACCATGGTCATAAAACCAGGCCAAGGGGGCACTGACCCCCCACAACACCCCCCTGGTAGATTGAGCAGTACCTTGGCATGAACCAACCCAAGGGGGGCATGCCCCCCAAAAACACCCTCCGGGTTTGGACAACCCGTACAATGGTCAGAGACCAGGCCATAGGGGCATGCCCCCCACAACATCCCCCGGTAGACTGAATAAATTAAATTTGGAATGCTCCCGCTATTTGGCAGTACACGTTTACACCCAACGAAGCAGTTCCCTCCCCTTTCTTTGTTTAAAAAAATTTTAAATCTTTTGGCCAAATTTTGTTTTTTCTAACATGGGTCCTAAAAAAAATAAGTACAAAGGACAGTGCGGGGAAAAAAAAAGGACAATGTTTTCCGGGAAAATTAATGTTAAAAACATAGATAAGGTTTAAGCAATTTGGGCACCAGTTGGGATTTAGCCAGAATACCAGAAAAGTACATCTACGTATGTCGATACTAAAGCAGCAGGGGGGCGATAAAGGTTTAGCGCCACCCAAGGATGTTACAATAATGTTTTAAGCTGCAAACCTCTGTCCATGAAAAGATGTAGAAGTATTGTGACGTGGTTGGGGAGAAAAGGGCAGCTCACAGGGGGAAAAACTTATCATTTTATGTTCAGGGGAAAAACCCAAAAAAAAATTGGGGCAGTTTGTTAAATGTGTAAGCATTTTAAATTATAAAAGTTTTTTTTTTTCTTTACATTTTTTGTAGTGTATTATGATTTTTTTTTGGGGTTTATATACGACATTTTCAGTGTTTTCCTTAGAATACAAAGTGATCTACTGCTTAGCCTCAAAATTACTCCATTTTCTTTTCAAAAAGAGCAAGGAAAGAAAATCTCAGTTTTCTTCCCTTTGCTCTTCTGCCGCTGCCTCTGCCACCATATTATTTTATTCATTCTGGGAGTAATTTTCCCATTTTTTCCTTTTTAATTTATTGTTTATGTATTTTAGATAAATTTTGATAGATAAATAAGCGTACAGTTGATAAAAGCGTCTTATTCAAGTATTTTTCTGTCTCTCCAAGTCCCGGGAACAAATTTAAGGGTTTTTTCCAATTTAATTTAAAAATGGGGAAAAAATTAAATTTGATATAGATTTAAACTGGGTTATGAGTTTAGCCCCGGGGAAACAGTTTAAAATTTTTCGTAAGTCAAGGTTGGGGTTACTTTAATCATCTTTAAAAATTTTTCCCCTCAATTTTACACATAATCAGGGTTTTGCAGAGGTGCCCGGGTTCAACGTTTTAAAGGCATATATAAAGATTAAAACTTCCCCCTTTCAAACTGCCATTACCCCAAAAACCCCCCCTTTAAAAAGTGCAGGCATGTATTTCCCTTTTTTCCCGTATTTCAAGTCGGGGTTATCAGTATCCCATCATTTAAACGGAAAGTTATTTCCCGGGAAAAGGCAATGCTAGGTAAAACTTGTCAGATGAACAAAAAGAACTTAGGGGAAAAAAATAGGGTTCCCTTCCCCAAAAGAGCCCCAAAAAGGCAAACAACTTTTTTTTAGGCCCCCACCTCTTAAAAAAATAAAAGTGAATATGTAATTTTTTTAATTCATTGTTAAGTATTTTTTTTAAATGCTTAAGACTAAAATTTGTAACGAAATAATATTTATTTTTTTACCTTAAATTGTAGGTCCCGGTTTTTTGTGGCGTTTGTGAAGAGGGGGGGGATTTTATGTTGGGGTCCTACTGGGCGGAGGTGGGGGGTAGGGGGTTTGGGTTTATGAGGGGATGGTTGTACTGGAGTGTTTTAACTTAAAGCCTTTTCGTCATTAATGACATTCCCTTTTTCCCGGAAAAAGCTCGGTACCTCCCGTTCCTTTAAAATTTGTCTAAAGGGGGCCAAAACATTGTCATTGTAATGTCACCAGTCGGTTGCAATAGCTGTGTTAGGTTATTTCCTTCTAAAGGTTTGCGTTCAACCCACTTTGCACACATTTCCTTAATTTTTAAAAGTGGCACAAGGGGTTTTCCACAACGGGGCTTTGGCTTTCGGGGTTTCCCCCAAAAACCCTTCAAAATCTTTTTTAAATTTTCATAAAAATTTTCACCCTTTTTTACCACAGGGTTGGCCTAAAAACTTTTTTGGGGGCCCCCATGGGGACTTATTTTGCAGAAACAAGCACCAAAAACACTGTGATAATTTGGAATTTACAAATGTACCCTTAGATGCGAGCAAAATGGCTGGCTTGAAAAACCATGGGCCCAAAAAGGGGAAACCTTTCCCCGGCGAATCGCTTTGTGGGGGGTTTTTTTAACGAAAACCCGAGGGGGGAATTTTTTGGCGTTTAAAAATGTATCGAATACGGGGTTTTTATGGGATCCGTTTCCCTTTGAAAACCGGGGGGGTCCTTTGTATTGTTGTTTTCCTTTTTTAAAATGCTTAGTGTTTTTAATGCAGTTTCCCTTCAAACACTTCATTTTCTTTTATAAAAAGGGAGCATGGGAAGGTATGTAGTCAGAAGCGGGAAAAGGGCCCGCTGTAGTCCCCCTATCCCACCCCAACAACAAAGGGCCCAGTTTTCCCACCGAAACCACTACCACAACCCCCCCTTACGAAAATGACAAATTTCTTTCTAGTGTATATTTTCATGTTTCCCATGTTAATAAATATTGTTTATTTTTTGTCATATTAATGATTTGTGAAAAATTAAGCCGTAGATTTGATATTAGTGAAATATTGAAGAATTCTGCGTGCCGGGGAATTCCGTTGGGGAAAAGGATTTTTTTCCATTTCAATTAATTTAAATGGGGAAAAAAAACGGGATCAAAAAAACGAGAAAACGGGGATGGGAGCATGGTACAGGGGATTAAAACTCGTGATGGGTTTTCCCATTTAGTGGGACAGACAGAGACAGCCGTGGAATAAAAATAAAAGCATGTTGCAAAAAATGTTACAAAAGGGTTTTTTATTGGGGTTTTTTTAAATATTTCCTTGCCCCTTTTGGGCCCAAAATTCCTTCACTTTCCTCTTTAAAAGGGGGAAATGTTGACCCTTTTTGGGCCCAAGGGCCCAAAAATCGGTGGTGCTCCAGGTCCAAAAAATTTTTAAAAAAAAAAAAAAAAAAAAAATATTTTTTCATACGGGAATTTAAAGTTTAATATTTTTGTAAAGGGTTTAAAAAAAAAAAAAAAAAATTCTGATCATTTATTTCCAAGTTTACAGCGGGGGGGAAATTTTGCCCCAAAAAATGAGGGGGTTGGGGGGGCAACATCATTGATTTCCCCCAAAAAAACCCCATTTTTTTTTTTTTAACTTTTTTTATTTTTTTTCCTTTTCTTTCTAATTTTTTTTTTTTTCTAAAAAACTTTTGTGGCCTTTGTATAATGTATATTGTAAAATGTAAATCTTTGTATTCTACACAAAAAAATTTCCCCCAACTAATTTTCTTATATTGCTTACAAAACTTGTTTCCCCAAGGGGTTTTTTGGGTAAACAAAATGATAAAAATTTTATTTGTGGGTTTATTGTTTTGAATAAAACTTTTACCATATAGTACCATTGGTACAATGGTCCAAGGCGGGGCAATGGTACCAATGGTACAATGGCACCATATAAATAAAATTTGGTACCATATGTTAAAATGGTGCCATAGGCGCAAGGGTTCCCATAGGGTACAATGGACCATATGATACAATGGGTACCATAGGGTTCTAAATGTTGCCATTGGGGCCCCCCCCCCCCAAAAAATGGGGGGGGGGACCATATGGTAAAAATGGCCCATGATACAATGGTACCATATGGTAAAAAGGGTTTCCCATAGGCTGAAAAAGGGAAACCATAGGGTACAATGGCCTATATGTTACAATGGAACCCTTTTGGGTTTACAATGGCACATGATACAATGGTACCATATGATAAAAGGGTTTACCATATGAAAAAAAATTGGTTTCCCATATGGTCCCAATGGTACCATTGGTAAATGGTTCCATATGATACAATGGCTTTTGGTCCCTTTTTAGGGTACCATATGGTGCAATGGAAACCTTAGGGTACCATAGGGTGCAATGGTACCAAATGGTACCATATGGGGGCAATGGTCCCAAAAATTGGTACCTTTATGGTGCAAGGGTTTACCAAAGGGTCCAGGTGGTGCAAGGGTTACCAAAATTTTACCTATGGTGAAAAGGGTTACCATTGGTTCATTGTACCTTTGGTTTACATTTTGGTACTGTTGTTTTCAACACAAAAAACCCACTAATATTTCATTATTATTTGTTTACAATGGGTTTTTTACAAAAAAAAAATTATGCAAAAATGTTGTATATTGAATGTTCTATTTTTATTTACAAGTGTACGGAAATCGACATGTTCCCTTTAGGTTTGGAAACTTTTTCTCGGAAAAATGCGAAAATCCCGTTGCAGCTTGTGTCGCCACTCACCAGTCTGGGGCTGGTGTCCCCATTTCCCCCAACGGGCCCATTGACCCTTTTGGTACCGGTATATGTTACAGGGGGTACCATATGGTACATTGTCTTTTTGGGATTTGGGTTTTCCATGCGTACAGGATAAAAATTTTGGTACAGGGGGTTTCCATTGGTACAGGGGGTTCCATTTGGTAAGGGTACCCTATGGCCAGGGGACCTAGGGGACAGGGTACCCTATGGTAAGGGTACCATATGGTACGGGTACCATACGTAAGGACACCTACGTACAGGGACACCCTTTTTTTGGGACAGTTTTTAAGGGAAAAAACTTTTGGAAATAAGTCACCCCGGGTTTTTTGGGTTAAACCTAGGACTTTAACGTATTTGGGGCTATGGTTTTTATAATTCCCTTTTTAATTGTAAATTTTTGTTTCCCTGAAAAAAATTACTCAAGTGCAGGTTTGGGGATCATAAGTTTAAATTTATTTAGGTATACACAAATAAAGTTACTTTGATAAATTTTTACTTTTGCAGCTTGTTTGGGGAACCTAGGATAACCCCCCAAAAATCAGAAAACTTTTGTTTCCTTTTTGGGACAATGGTACCATATGGTTTCAAAAAACCCTTTGAAAAAGGGCTTCAGCCCCCACTTCCATCAGTCTTTTAAAACTGTAAATTGTGGGAAAAGGAGGTAGAATTTTGCCCAAAGAGGGAGGGGGGGGAGTGAAAGCTTCCCTTCCTTTGGCCAAACACGATAAACAAAGTTTCTTTGCCGGCATTCCCAAAGCCCAAAAGGGGGATTTTGATTTTTTTTTTGGTGTGCACAATGACCCCCGACCCCTTTTCTCAGATGTAGACCTACCGCTTTCTCGCGGCCCAAATTTTATTTCCGCTAGAATTTTGGCATAGTCTACAGTTTGAACCCCGAACGTAAAGCCGTAGTTTTACGGGACGGACCCTGAAAAGGGTTAATTGACATGACATCAGTGAATCCCCCGGTATTTGCCCCACTTTTGCTCTAGCTGGCCCCTCAAATTTAAAAGGTGCTCCCACAAGGTACTAAGTTTTGTCCCCGATTTTTTTAATACTGCACACACGATTTTTAAAAACCCCTTCTATATGTCCAGGCATTCAGGCCCTTTAGGCCCAAAAATTTTGGGGGCAGGAAAATTTTAAAAAAATAGATCTACGTTTGGAGCGCTAGCGTACAAAAGAAAATCTAGGTTTTTTCGTTTTTTAAAGGGGTTTAAATCTGGTAAACAATTTCCCTTTAATCATTTTATCTAAGCCCCCCGGGACAAAAATTTTCCCTTTTTTCCCCTCCCTCCAAACTTTTTCTAAAAAAAGACCCCTACCCCACCTTCCCTCCATGGCAGTTTTAACACCCTCAATTTTATCCCATATTTCTCCTTCCCTTCCCAAATGTTGAACCCCCCTCAACAGCCTTTTTTCATCCTTTAGATGTTATTTTTAGGGAAACCCCAAACCCCCTTCCAATTTCCAAGTGATTTGTTTCTGCACCGTATTTTACATAAAACCTTGCCCTCAAGACACAACATCTCCATTGCCTCCGCCTTCTCCTTGTTGCAACTTTACCCCAAACCCTGTTTCACACCCATATAAAAGGGATTAAAAAAAATATCTCAAATTCATTTCCTCTTTGGGTTCCATGGAAAAATATTTGTTGTCTCTACAGGGCTCCCGGGGCACCACTCCTTATTCTACTTTATCTTCTATGATTTTTAACCCTTTTGTTTCATGGGCCCATCTGGACATGTCCCCTCCCGCTTATCTGAATAATTTTCCTCTCTCCTCCCAATTTTGATATCAAATCTTTAATTTCCTAAATTTTTTTTTTTTTAACCCCCCTTTTCACTTTTTCTCTTTCCTATTTCCCAAATTTTAAATTTCCCTTTTTTAAATTTCCCTTTTCCCAAATCATCCCCCAACCTCGGCCTTTTTCCCCTTGGGGAAACTCCCCAAAAAACAAATGCTTTGCAACAAGCAACGTGACAAACCCACTTTGTGTTGATTAAAGAACAAAAAAAGGGAAAAAACCAAGATTTTTTAAAAAAACAAATGATCGCAATAGGAGAGAGGGAAATTAGGGTGAAGTTTAGGGGGGGCCACTTGGACCACTTTCAAGGCTTGGTTTAAAAAGGGCCCCCCAAATAGGACCCAAATTGGTCATTTAAACTTTCCTCTCCTCTGAGCAAAAGTTTTTTGGGTTTGTTCTTTCCATTTCCTACAAAAACTTTTCCCCAAAACCCCCCAAAAATTTTCCCTTTTCTTTTTCAACCCCATCTATAAATTTGTTAAAACAACCCCGGGGGCCTCAAAATTTTCCCATCTACGGCCGCTTTTACTGGGGGAAATAATCATTTCCCCTTTTCTTTCAGTAAACCCACTTCTTTCCCTGCATTGCCCCAAGGGCTGTATTTCTGCCCCCCCATTCCCCTGTCATTTACATTTCTAATCCTTTAAAAAAAACAAAGATATCTTTTTCCCTTACTAAAAAAATTGCCTCACTATAGGGTTCCCCTGCAAAACACTTGGGGTTTCACACCCCCCTTTCCCTTCCCAAAAACCTTTTTTGTTCATTTTCAATCCCCGCTCTCCCTCGCCCCTCAATTCTTTCTAATTTAAACATACACAAAAATTTACCCCCTTTTGTCAACAGGCATGTTTTCCCCATAATTCCCAAATTTTCTTTTTTTCCCCTTTGTTTTTACAAAGGAAATAGGCCCCTTTTTCTTTCATTTTAAATTTTAAAAAAGCATCAAAACCCCCCAAACTAGGTCCCCAAACCAAATTTTAACTTTCTGTCTTTATGCCATCAACCCCGCCTTTATTAAAATCCCCGCCTCATTCACCTCCCCTCCTCATTCCCTTTTCCCCCCTTCTCACTTTGGTCTCCTCGCTCCTAAAAACAATTTTTACCTCCCCGGCCCAAAACATGAAAAACACGCTTCCCTTTCTTTATTAAAAATTTAGCAGTTTTCCCCAATAAAAATTCCCCTTAACGTGCTGTACCTCCCCAAAAATCCTTTTAATAACTTTTTCCCTTTGGGGTTTTTTTCTCTTTAAATCCATTAGTTTCCTAGGGGAAAGGTATTTTGGGGTTTACTTGTATGCGGGGGTTTTTTACATGCATTGTATGTTTTAAAAAAGTTATTATAGTTTAATTTCTTTTCTTTGATCCATTTTTTAGTGTTCGTTTTGTAGTCGTTTTTGATGGTTGCGAAAGGGTTTGTTGCAGTTTAATGAGCTGGTAATTTACTGAAAAATGAGCGCTTCAAAAGGGCACCCGTTGGGTTTTTCCCCCAAAAGAAACCTCCCGGTTCAAAATCCCGGGAACCCCCCATAATGACTGCACTCTCACATTTTCACCTGCAGTGTTTGTACAATATTTAAAAAATTTTTTTTTTAAGGGTTTGGGAGAACACCCAAAAAAATGTTAGGTTTAAAAGGGGCACATGTGCCCAAATTTAAAGTGGGTACTTTACTGTGGCAACAATTTTACTCTCCCGGAGTTTCTCAAAACTTACAAACAATACAGGAAACCAAAAGGGGGATTTTAGTTATTAGAGTGAGGGTAAGGGGACAATTTAATCCAAATTTGGCAGAAAAAGCGCAAGGGGATGATGGGGGTTTTTTGTTTTGAGGAGAATTTTTTGCTAATACTTCAGAGATGATTTTAAAACTGCCTTTATTTTGTTTGTGTTAGAAAAAAGCAAATTTAAAGATGAAATTTAAGGGATTTACATTTGGTATTGTTGAATTTCATTTGGTTTGGGTTTGGGAAAAATTTGGGTGTTTTATGCAAGCCCCTCTTCAAGTTTTGAGGGGTTTCATTTAAAGCATTAACTGGACATGTTTCAAGGTTTCTTGCTGTTTCACTTATGTCTATTCTGGCAGCCTCCACAGAGGACAGTGTAAACCCCTGCACTGACTGGTTCAAAGTGCTTCAATTTTGTCCTGGTCAGATCTTTTATGGAAGTACTGGTTGCACTGACACTCTAGTGTCAACTTGTATCAGTACTTCAAGAGGTGTTCAGTGCAACCTGGTGGTAGGACACGATTATAACTTTGTTAGGAGTGGTGTTAGTGCATGGAGAACTGATGATCTGATGGGCTCTTTTCTTGCAGTCTTTGATGGAAAAGGAAAATGTAAGAACATAAGAATATAAGAAAGAAGGAACACTGCAACAGGCCTACTGACCCATGCGAAGCCGGTCATGCCATCCCCGGCTTAGAACAATGACCACCTAGTCAGGTCACTTCCACTTAAGGAGCACGGCACAAGACCTGGTAGCACAAGCTTAGTCAGGTCCAACTCACACCCACCCACACCCACTCATGTATTTATTTATCCAACCCATTTTTAAAACTACACAAGGTCTTAATTCAATGAAGGGTTGGTGTATGTACAGTGTACACTCCTCATCAACTAACTCAGGACTACAAATCTGGTACATGTATACTCTTAGGAAAACTCCAATGATGATGCTTGTTCTGGTCTTAGTATCTTGACTTAGAATACAGTGTATAAGATTTTATTTGTTTTCTCTGCTTCTTGTAAACTTGAAGCCTTAAAGTATTATCATGTTTTACTTTTGCTTTTTATATCTGGTGTCTTTTTTTCTGATTCATAAACATGCAAGGTTGCAGGTACGTCTTGCTACTTCTACTTACATTTATGTCACACTACACATGCATGTACAAGCATATATATACTAACCCCTATGGGTTCTCTTAAATTTTCTTCCTAGTTCTTGTTCTTGTTTATTTCTGTTTGTCTCCATGGGGAAGTGGAATAGAATTCTTCCTCCATAAGCTATGCGTGTCGTTGGGGGTGACTGAATGCCGGAACAATGGGCTAGTAACACCTTCTCCTGTATAAACTATTGGGATGTTTGAATGTGCGTGGATGTAGTGCAGATAAGAAAAAATGATTGCTAATGTTATGAATGAAAAGAAGTTGGATGTCCTGGCCCTAAGCGAAACAAAGCTGAAGAGGGGAGGAGAGTTTCAGTGGGAAAAAATAAATGGGATTAATCCCTTGACTGTCGCAACCCCAAATCCTGAGGTGTCTCCTGGTGTCGCAAATTTCCCCCCCCAAAAAAAAAAATTATTTTTTTTCTTATGAAATGATAGAGAATATTTTCCTGATTGTAATGACACCAAAAGAACGAAATTTGATGGAAAAATGACGGAATTATGCTCTCGCGAAATTAGCAACCTCGGCAATATTTACAAATCAGCGATTTTGCCCACTTTGAGCCCTGTTTTCTGCTAATTCCATTGTTCCAATTGACGAAACTTATAGCTATTTCTTTAGAACTCCATTTTTTCTATCGATTGAGTACAGGAAACTGCCCAATAACATGGTCAGAAATTTGCAATTTGGCCAAATTCATGAAAATTAAAAAATATGGCAATAACAAAATAGGGTCCAGAATGAATAATGCCGACATTCCTGGCTCTAAAATAACATTTTCTTTGTTCATCAGTCATGTCTCCAGGCCCCTCTGATATTACTCTTGTTTTCTATTTTGAATTTTTATTCAAACAAAAAATAGAAGATTTACTGTTATGCAGACTACTGCAATATTGTAATAATTGTATAAATAATGTCAACCCATTCATGACTGCATATTAAAATGGCTACTTGGACATTTGTTGGAAAATGACATCATTTGTTTACCTTTGAACATCGGCAAAAATCAAACATTTCCCCTACTTTGAGCTCCATTTCAAGGTTCTTTTTATAGTAAAACCAATCAAAATCACCTCTATTTCTATAATATGTTTTCCATTCTATCAAATGAGACCAAGAAAACGAGAAAACAACCATAAATATTATACGAAAATAGACCACAAAGTCGGCATTTTAATTAAAAAAAAAAACGGTTGGAGTTTGTTTTTCTCATTATGCACTGCGTGCTGCAGGATTTGTTTATATGGTGCACACTAACCACACAGACCCATTCTCTCACATGTGGGCCTACCAGCTTTCTCCTGCTTGATTTGAAGCTGCTAGAATTTATGAGTACAGTGGACCCCCGCATAACGATATTATTTCAACCCAGAAGTCTGTTTGGGTGCCGTTATAGACCGAATTTGTTCCCATAAGAGATATTGTGAATTAGATTAGTCCGTTTCAGACCACCAAAAATACACCTACAAAAGCACTACAAAAATACACTTACATAATTGGTCGAGTTGGGAGCTGATCGTTATGTGGGGGGCCAACTGATT
>NW_026466381.1:0-13158 GCF_026875155.1 Cherax quadricarinatus
GACAATTTTTCGTGTTACCAGGGAGTGTATGAAAGAGGTTCATTTTTTGCAGGGGGTGTATGACAGAGCTTCATGTTCCGGGGAGTTATTTAAGTTATTATTATATTATTATTATTTTTATTAAAATCAAAAAAAAAGCGCAAAGCCCCGGGGCATACGGGTGTTTTAAGGTTTCTTCAGCCAGGGTTTATGAAGAGTTTCTTTTTTTCTCAGGGAGTGTATGGCACACCCTCATTCCTGCCGGGGTTTATAACAGAGCTTCCCTGCTGCCAGGGAGTGCAAAAGGGTTTCATGCTCCCGGGAGTGTGTAACAGAGCTTCACTGCTTCCCAGGGGTGTATGACAGAGCTTAATTGTTGCGGAGGATGATAATTATTTTATTATTATATAAAGGGGGGAAGCGCTAAACTGTAAGATTAATTATTATTTTATTATAATCAAAAAGAAGTGCAAAGCCAAAAGGACTATAAGCGCTGCAGGGCAGGAAGGAACGAGGGCATCAGGTGGAAAAAGGGTAGGGGGTGAAAATAGGTTAGGATAAAGCGGGGTAGTGGATGGTGAAAGGGAAAAGGGCAGCAAGAGACTGAATGAAAGGGCTGGGGAGTGCGAAAAGTTCATCGGGTTTTGTGGAGTAATCAGTCGTTGTAAGAAGTCATTGGAGAGCAGGATTAAAGGAGGGTTCCATCAGAAGAAGGAAGGGAAAAGAGAGAGAAAAAGAACGAAGACGCTTGGAGGTAAATTTGGGGGCAGTCTAAGAATGGGGCTAATCGTTATGGAACTTGACACTGCTCAAGAGGGGAAAACGGGGTGCCTCTCCATGAGATCCCCATGAGTAAGAGAGTGGGGCCCAATGCAAAGGGGGGAGAGAGTGGTCTCCCAATGGGCACTGATGCAAGAAGAGGGCCCGTAACATCTGGTTCATAAATGAAGTTTGTTACCGACAGAGTTGACCAAAGTTGTTGCCAAGGGTGGAAGGTGGGGACTATTGTAGCAAAAAGTCCAAAATGGAACACCTTTAAAAAAAACTGGTAGGTCTGTACGCTGCCGCCAGCAGTGTCGCCCGTTCATTGCCCCGTACGTCGCATGACCCGGGACCCAACAAAAAACAAAATTTTTGTTTGGTAGGATACGGCGAGCCAAAAATTGGTACGGGAAAATAGGGGAAAGATGTATCAAATTTTGTATAGCTGTAGAGCATAAGGGGTTTTGAGATACTCAAATATGACACAGGGAAGATCGATTTCGATTAAATGCTGCAAGAAAAAGCATACGTTACAGTAAAAAAGCTAGCTGAAAATAGTAAATGCCCCGCACGACGCTGTCCCGGAAACCCCCTGCCGAATCCCACACCGTCTGAAAACTTAGACCATCTGTGTACACAGCGGGGAAAGGAATGGGGGGAGTGATCAAGAAAAGAGGCGGGAAGCCACCGTAGGCAGTTGAGCTTTCGAGCAAGGGAGGGGAGAAAAACAGCCCCGAACAGCTGGAACTTCCCAGGGGGGTAGGGAAAAAGTGAGTGAAAATGAACATAAAAAGGGGTGGAACTGAAGGGGAAAAGACAAGAGTGAATGTGGGCAAGAAAAAAGGGTGGACAAAAGGGGGGGCGAAGAAGAAGAATGTTACTAATATCGGTGCCTTTAAAAAAAGGGAAAGGATTGTGTAGTCGTAAAGGGCGTACATAGTAGCGAAGGCAATGGGAAACACGGCGATCAGAAAAGGGATGGAACATTCGCTTCTGTATGGGGCTCTTGTTGTGAAGAAACACAGGCCTTATTCTGGGGCTTTATTGAACATAGAATCTTCTAGTACTTCTGAAACAACAAAATTAATGACTAGTACATTAATAATATTTCTACGGGATGGTGATGTCTTGTTGTCAAGAGAAAAGTTAAACTAGGGGCAATTTTAAAACCCAAACCTGTAATTGCATCGTGTAAATGGAAAAGTGGGAGAATCACACACCATTTTTGGGTGCCCATGACACACACCAAAGTTGTTTTTGTTAAAGGGGCCCCTAGGGTGGTGCGTTTTTCCTGCTGCGCCCCCACAGGCCGAAATCACTACAATCCCCCCTTTCTAAAATTCAGAGACAGTAATTTCCCCCAAAACTGTTAGGTGGGGACGTCAGTCCCGCCTTCGTAGCCCTTGAGCCTCTTCCCCGGGTTTCGATTTTTCAGGGGGGTTTGTTAAAAACTGCGGGGGCAGAATCCTCTATTTCCATAGGGGAGTCTCAGGGGTTTTCAGGGGAAAACGAAGCATTTTTCAATCTTTTGGGTGTTTTTTGAGTTTCCACATAATCGGATTTAAACTGGGGCCCTAAAGTCTTGTGAACTGTATTTTCACCTTTTTTGGTAGCAATGGGGGCGTAATGTGGATTAGCTTGCAGGAGCTCTCCTTTTCCACAAAAGGATCCGTTTTGTTCATCTACGGTGACTCTTCAGGAGAACGGGTCCAGGAGACATAACCAAGTGGGCACGGAGGCTCCCGAAAGGGGAACGACGTAAATAGTTGAGGAGTTTCAGGGGGGTTGCTTTAGTACTGTGCACGCAGTGATTAATAGAGTGAAGATCTTTCGGGTAGGCAGTTTGCCATTTTAAAACGGTAATTGGGACTTTAAATGTCTTTGTAACTCCCTTTCCCATTATCCATTGAACCGCCCCACTTGACCTTCCCTTGGGGGTTGTAGCTTGTTGTTCTGTGCAGGAAAATTCCTTTGCTAGCCAAAAACTCCTGAATTTCGTTACTCATGAACGAGGACCCCCTGTCGAATGGATAAAAGCGGCATACCAAAAATAGAGAACAATGTAAAGACAACTAATAACATTGAAGCAGCCAATTTGCACAGGGGGAAAAAAAGGGAAAACCTTGAATATTCATCTACTATGTTAAAGGAAAATCCTTTCTGATTTGTGTTGGTAGGGTCCTTTGAAATCTAATTCAATCTTTCGAAAGGCTGGGTGGTTTTTAGGGAATGAGTCTTCTCGGTGATGAAAGTTTGGCTTGCATCTGCACATATCTGGATGCTTGATACTTGTCCCCAAAATCTTCCACTGAGTGGGCATGTTCTTTTTTTGACAAAAGGTAAGGGTGTAACTCCGGGGTGACCAAAGCCTTGTGGAGAGCGAGGTGATTGAAAAATCAGACATGCTGCTCCACAGGGGACCTAGAGAATGCATCAGGTGAGATTTCTCTTGCCCCCGGTGGGTAAGAATATAAAATTTCAAAAACACGAAGTTCCATCTCCAGGTAATATCTTGTATCTTTATCTTACTTTAGTCCTTTGTCGAACAAATACATCAGGCCCGTTGGCAGCCCTTTGGTGAAATTCTCCCATTTAAATAATGCCCCCGTGGCGAACTGCTTCTTGAGGGCCCCTGGGCTCCTTTTCTACAGCGCATAAATTTCTCATCTTGAAAAGTTCCAAAAGAAGGCTACTGGTCGCCCTGCCTGAGAAAGACTGCGCAATGGAAATGTCAGATCCCCTTTTCCCCATTCGAATGGTAGGGACTCATAATGGTTTTAACTACTGAGTTTTAAATGTCCTGTTTGAGGTATGGAAAGCGTTCTTTTCCCTTTGTCACAAAAAATGGGGGTAGCACTCAATGGCGGATTTTATTTAAATAGTTGTGTCCATTGTGAGAAATAAGAAAAAAGAGCCCAAAGGTTTTCGGATGATTTTTTTGTCTTGAGGCATTGGAAGTTCCCCTAGAGGGCGTAGTCGTTCAGGGGGCTGGGAATATTTAACCCCCTTCCCCTACTCCCAAAGGGTGCTAAGCCCTTTTTGTTTAAAAAGTGCATTTTCCTCATTTTAAATGTATTTTTCTTCTTGGGGGCTTCCCAAAAAAATTATCAAGGGTTTGCATCATGTTCTCCTGGGTTTGCCCAATGGTAACATTACTAAATAGGAGGTTCCCATGGTTGCTTTCTGAATGGTTTAATCCTAATTCGTTGGAACAGGGGTCCCATTGGTGACTCCAAAAGGGAACCTGGTAAACTGTACAGGCCCTCATAGCCCAAAGCTGTTATGGTTTATCTTAATTTCCCTTTGGGGCTTGATGATAGGGACTTCAATCAATTTTGCTAAACACGTAGTACGGCAATTTTTTTCACTGTTTTCGTCAATTCGAGGGAGTGTGTACTGGTCCTGTGGGGGCCAGCAGATAAACCTGACCACCCTTTGGGGGGGTTAACAACACAACCTGTTGCACGCAAGGGGAATCACTCGGTTCTATAATACCCCCTTCAGCACCTCTGAGTTTTTTTTCTCAAAGAAACCGATCCTCATAAGATAGCGGGGGGGCTTAGCGTATAGGATGGGAAAAACCGCGGTGATTTGAAACAGCTTTGGGGGGGGTCTCCCTTAAAGTGCTAAAATCCAAGAAACAAGAGGAGGCGTTTCCCCCCCTTGTTAAAATGACACTACCATCAGCTTCTGAAAGTCCCGACAAGGATACATCAGAGCCCGTTGTGGCCCCGAAAGCTAAAGTACATCTTGATAATCTTTCTTTTAAACCCGAATTTACCCTTTCAAAACCCAAGGTTTAAAGGAGAGATGTTGCCATGGAAACGGTACCTGTGAGTGATGTAGAGTCAAGGAAGCCCCTTTAAACAAGTCAAGGTTGATGAAAAAAAAATCTCTTGGCTGCCACTTCAATAAGACCCTCTACTTCTGTTCCTTTTATGAAAATTTCACAACTGCCTTTGACAGGAAATTTTGGGGTAGCCCCAGAAGTCACTGTTTTCAGGGTGCTGATCACTGGAAGTGTGAGGCCCTAGCCTTGTTGAGCATTGCACGACTACTTTAGCAAAGTGACCCTTTTTGGGCTTTATGGCCCCATTGCTTTACGAGCGGACACTTTGGACGTGGATGTCTGAAAACCACAAAAAAACAAACCCTACCTGCGCTGCTGTATGAGGCAGGTTCCCCAGTAATTCATTGCAAAAGTCTTGGTCGGAATTGCAGCCTTACCATCGAGAAGGCCCGAGTGGGTTCTGTATACTTTAGAATTCTTTGGGGTGAAACTAGAGCTCTTGCCTGGTCAAAGGGACGGCAAGTCGAGGTTTTTTTCTCCAAAAAACGCTGCCTTATTATTGGGGGATTGAGGCCACTGATAAAAGCATCCCTGAGGGCCTTTCCAAAACTGACAGCTGTCACTGCTTGGGAAATGACGTCCTTCCCAAAAATTTTTAGTGCTTGAAAATATTCCTTAAGGACTCTCAATCTGCTGGGGCGATTGCAAGGCGGGCGTGCAAAGATTTTTTGTGGTTTTTTATACTGAGATTGAGGGTTTTGATAGCATCTTCGAAAGGGATTACACTCGAAATAGCCTCTATATTTAGGGACGCAAAAAATTTTTGGGGCGACTTTTTTATCTAGATCTTTTTTAGGAAAGGGGTCCCCAAAAAGTTTTCGAAAGTCTTTTAACCTGTTCCTTCCTGGCAGCCCTTGAAAGTGGGGTCACAGTCTAGCCCTTCGGGTTTTAGTAAACGCCCTGTTGTGATGTAGTCTGCGGGATCACCACCCGGTAGCCCCGGGTTCTATTTCAATAAATTGTTGTGTAGAAAACGGCCTTTTCTCTAGGCTTTATTTAACTAGAACTTCTAGACTTCTTTTTTTCAACAACAAAATATAATGACTAGTACATTAATAATAGCTTCTTCGGGATGGTGATGTCTTGCATTGTCAAAAGAAAAATTTTAAATACAGGCCACTATTTAAATCACCCTTAATCTGCATCGCGTAAAGGATAAAGTGGAGAGAATCACACACCATTGTTGGTGCCATGCACACACCAAACTTTGTTTTTGTTAAGGCCCCCCAGGGGTGGTGCAGTATTACCCTGCTGCTCCCCCCACGGGGACCTACACTACAGCTCCAACGGGGGAAGAGCGAAAAGCCCCAAAGGGCAAAAAACGTAATCCTTGGGGATGGAAGATTTAAAGGCTAGGAGATAGCAGGAGAGGCCGCAAATAAATCTGGTCACAAAAATCGATTTTCGTTTAAAACGAGGGCTAAATGTGGCGAAGCAGGTTCGACGATCAGTCCCCGGGAAAATGGGGGGTTTTAAAATTCAGCGGCTGTGACAAGTACCTTTGAGAGGAAATGTGGGGTTTCCGGGAAAACCTACGGTCAAGGAAAAGGGCCCTAGAAATTGAGTATCACGTTCAGGGTAGGGAGCATAGAGTAAAAAGGATGATCAGAGATAACAGAGCGTTTGTGAAAGTAATTTTGGTGAGTTTTGGTATTTGAAAATTTAAACCCAGCTGGGGCCCAAGTAAAAACACGGTCGACCGCACCCCCTGGGGAGAGAAACTGCAAATAAGAGGCAGTCAGGCCTGCACGCAATAGCGAAGTCATAACTGGGGGAATGACCAAATATTGGGGGGAAAAGAAGGGGCCCAATCATTTTAGCAAAAAGAAAAAAGGTTGGTTAAAACACACCCCGAGGGACCCCTTAAAATTGGGCGAAGTGGGGGAAAAGAACATTATTGACTCAAACAGGGAAAATGCTGTCATTTAAAAAAGTTCTTGGGGAAGGAGGGTAGATTCCCTCGGGGGCCCAAAGGGAAAATGGGCCTGGGCCAAAATTTATACCCCCAAGTTGTGTCTATCCCTTCTCAAGGTCAAAAAAATGGAATAATGAGTGTTAATGAAAAGGGGCTTTTACGAACATACGAACCAAAGCGTATAAGGGGTCTAGGGTAAACGATCTTACGAAAGCCATTTGACAGGGGAAGACTGTGGGTGCTTAAATCCCACTTTAAACGTCGATTACGGGGTTTCCCATCACTTTGAAAACTGAACAGTAAAGCGAGGGGACGTATGGGAGGCCTCTGTCTGAGTACCCGGTTTGCAGAAAGGGAGAACAATGGCAGATTTTCCCAGTGGGAAGAACCCCTTGTGCCCAAATAAGATTAAAAGGGGTGAAAAGAGGATAAAAGGGCCTGACCGGAAAATTTTGTTCATCGAATATGAATGTCGTAGGCCCAGTCCCGATGATCGGCAAGCTGAGAGCTTTTCCCTCCAGTTCTTAAAGTGTATAAGGACATTAACTGTTTTCTCTGAGAGAAAAAAAGCCCAAAGGTATAACCTCTGGCAGACTTTGAAGAGAGAAACGAGGGGCGGGACCCTTTGGGAAATACGGCCCCAGATGTGTGCCAAGTTCAATGGCAACGTCGGGGGGTTTTGCTCATCAACACCAGCGACCCGAAAACAGGACCCGGGTCAGGAGAGTATTTACCACTCAATTTCCCTCACTTTTTTTCCGATGCACCATAGAAGAAGCAGAGGTGAGGGGGAAAAAAGGTCCGCCAACAGTGCGTTTGCTTCACGGATGACACGGCGACAAATCGCACGCTTCTGTTTTAAAAACAAAAAGTTTTCGCGGTTCTATTGTACCGGTACCCCCCAGCAGCCTGTTTCAAACGTACTGCACGAGCCAAGCGGGAGACCCCCAAAGGCACGCATTGAGAATGCCTGCTGGGGTTTGGGGTAAGAATGAGAAGCTGCGGTATAAACTGACGTCGAAAAATGTGTAGGAGCTCTCAAGGGAGGTGAAGAAGGAACCTCACAAAGCAGGAGGTGTGAGTAAAGATCCCAATTTGCCCGATCAAATTCCCAGCGAGGGCTACGGAAAGGTGGTGAATGGAAAGGAAAGTAAGAATGTGGGAAAATGATCGTGTATGTAACCCCGGTAGAACAGACCAGGTGAACTAGGATGGGGGAAAGAGCAGACTGAAGATGAGCAAAAAGGAGTATGAGTACGAGGATCAAAATGGTGGGAGTACCCGTTTTTAAAAAACATGGAGGGGGTGGAGGCGAAAAAAGCCCCCAAACGGATCCCACGTGAGTCACATTGGACCCCCCCCAGGGGAAAAGGGTGGGCATTAAAATCACCAAGTAACAGAATGGTGGGGAAGGATGAAAAGAAAGGCAAAGTCTGGGATAAAAAATGTCGGAAGGAAAGAATAAAGAAAAAAAGAAACCCCACTTATTCAAGGGGAAAAAAAGGTGCAGTGAAATGCAGCGAGGTATGGAAAATTTTGGGACAGTAGGGATATCAGCGTAGAAGAAGGCATTTTCATTAAAGGGTCCCATCGGAAAGGATGCGAAGAATACAAAAAATTTTATACCTGAGATAGGTTGGAAGACACCCGGTGTTTTTTGGGTTCTTGAAAGCAAGCACCAAAAGGGGAAAACCTGGGAAAGCAACTCTGAAGCTCACCCGATTACCTGAGGCCGCGGTATTCCACTGTAAATAGGCCATGATTGGCAATGAAAGAAATTACGGAATCTGTGGGTTTAAAAGGCCAACCTCGGGGAAAAGGGGGTAGAAAAGTCAAGTGGGGGGGCATTGGAAGACTTCAAGTAGCGAAGGAACGGAGCTTTGCAAAGAATGGGGGTAAAGATGGAGGAGGGGAAGAGAAGGAAAACAAAAGTGAATCAGTGTCCTTAAAGGGTTTTAGTCTCGCAAATATTTAAAATGGCTTCAAGTGTTTTGAATTCAAAGATGTATGGGACACCTTTGGAGATAGAAGGAGGGGGTGAGTAAAGATTGGGACAGTAATGGACTGTACCCAAAAAAGGGGGAGGGGAAAAGTGAAAAAAACTGGAATTTAAGTGTGGGGGGGGACGAAGAGGCAGAACCCGGGAAAGGGGGGGGAGAGGGAGAAATTGGGGGGGGAAAGGGGGTGGAAACAAGTACGAGGGGTGAATCTCCCCATTTTTAAAGAACCAGAGAGAGGGAAGAACTAGGTACGAGACTGAAAGGTAAAGTGTGAGGTGGAAGAAGGGAAGGAAAGGGGGAAAGAAGATTTTAGCAATGTGGGTTTTTTACTTTTGAGAAGTAAAGGGCGATTTTGGGTTTTGGTGTTGTACGAGGGGCTTGTCGATACGGGGCTTGTGAGGAAATGCGAAGATGTGAGAACAGTCTGAGTTGTAGTGGGGCGTCAGGCCCCAAAGGGCCCCGCAAAAGGTTAGTGCCCGAGTGGGTAGGGAGGGGTAACAAAGGGAGGCTGCAGAAATGGGACCCCAAAAAAGTGGGGGGATGTTTGGAAACATGAGAATAAGAAACCGGGGTAGTCTCCCTTGGGGCGGAGAGAGTAACTGCCATGATAAGGGAGACCTTCTGCCTCTTTGGGGGGCAACGGATTTCACGTTCATTTAAGTAGACCTGGCAAAGGCGGGAGTACAAAGGGTGAGCTTCATTACAATTAAGGCAAGATGGAGGTTTACTGCAGATGTATTTGAATGGCGTCGGCACCCGACTGGGCATTTTGGCAAGATCTGCAATAATTTGCTGGGTGACCCAAAAACCCCGCAATTTCACATTTTTGCGGTGTGGATCACCCTTTTGAATTGTAACGATGTCCCGCGAATATAAAAGGCGGGATTCTGGCTGTCAAAAGTTTAAAGAGCCACTTGAAAAGGGGAAGTTCCCGCCCCCGGGGGAGGAAGGACTAAGTGTTACTTTGAGGATTGGGGGGAAAACCGGAGTTCCAGTGTTTAAAATCATTGCCACATCGGAAATTTGTTGGCTACGGTATGGGGAAATGACAGTAAAAACTCAAGAAATTTAAGGAAGATGTTTTTCAAAGTGTAGGGGTAGTACGATATTCGAAAGGGGAGAAAGATCATGAGCTTGGGTATCATTTTGGACAGTGACGTCACATACCCCCCTTTAGGCATGAAATGAAAAACTCTACCAACAGAGCGGGGCGCTTTGCCCCAATACATGGCAGAAAGGTGCAGAAGAAAGTTGGGCTTAAAGTAAAGAATTTTGTCCCTTGTGGGTCCGAAACGGCGTGGAGAGGAGTGCTTGAAAGTGTTGGTTTTTCCGAGTAGAATGGGAAGGAACGAAGGAGCCATCGGAATTGATGTTTGGCATTTAGGGTAGGGCCGGAGTTGGGCCCGGGGTGAAATGGGCAGGGATTTGAAAAATTGCCGAAAGGAAAAGGGGGAAAACCGGAAAGCATGTCAAAGGAGAGCGGAGTTTTAGACAAATCGAAGGTCAGTGAAGCCCATCCTGAAGCGGGTAGGAAACAGCAAGCAAGAGGTAAGGGGCATCAGGAGTGTCCAAAGAGTGGTCTAAAAACAAGGAGGGTCAAATGGGGTCAGTTCAAGAAGGGGGCCCAGGGGGAGTGGGTTTTATGGTAGGGCTCCATGGGAGGTTCTCCTTTGCTTTTTGTTTTTTAAAAAAAAAAAGAAAAAAGAAAAGAAAAAAAAAATAAAAAAAGGATAAAAAAGGGGGAAGGGGGAGGAAAAGTTCCCCGGGGAATGAAGGGCCCCGGGAAAACTCCCCCGTGCCCAAGAGGACCTAGCACCCCTGTAGCGAATCACCATGGAAACCCCTGCCCTACCCTACCCTTCATGCCAGTAAACCCGCAATCGGGGTAGCAACCCCAATCTGCCGAGCTCCCGGGGACAAAAGGGGGCGGCCGGGTATGCCACAAACATACCTTTGTCCACCACCCCGGGGGGAAACCGAAAGGTGGCTTCCCCGAGAAAACACCCCTCGCCCGAAAGACACCCAAAACTACTCCGGTACTGGAGAGGGTCGGGAAATCCCAGGCAATCCAATTCCATGGCAAACTACCCCCCGCCAAAACCTCAAGGAATGGGATGGACCCCGTTGTCCTTTCCCCTACCCAGGAACTAGCGGGGTGTGGGGAATCCCAAAGGCCCCAAAAAAAGAAGGGCAAAGGGGGGGGTGGGGAGGAGGAGGGGGAATGGAAAAAGGGGAGGGGGGGAGGTGGGATAGGGAAGGGGAGAATGGGGGGTAATTAGGTTCGGTCTGAGGAAAAAGAGACAGGGAAATTCCTCAGCCAAGAGCCTCTTCACCACGCCAAGGACCCCCTTGAAGGGGATGTTATCCCCCTTGGGGGAAAGGGGAAGGCATTGGCTTAATTCGGGGATGGAACAGATCCAATTCCCTAAATCAAAGCCCCCCCCCAAACATAAGTGAGACAAGTTCATTTTTAAACCCAAGGAGTGTAGGGACAGAGCTTCTTTGTTCCAGGGAGTTATGACAGAGATTCATTGCAAAAGGGGGAGTATATTGCAGGGCTTCAGTGTTGCCAGGGAGTTATGAAGACTTTTGTTGCCAGGGAGTTTTATAAAAAATTTTTGTTGCCTTAAAAGAATGAAGCTTTTTGTAAAAAAGGTTAGACAAAAACTTCATTCTTCCCAAAAAGTTATGAAGAGCTTAATTGCTGCCGGATGATGACAGGCTTCATTCTGCAGATGTATAAAAGAGCTTATGTGGGGGGAATGTATAAGGGCTTCATCTGCAGAAATGTATGAAAAGAGTTAATTTTTTTCAAAAAGTTTTAACAGGTTTTCACGCTTCAGGTAGTGTATAAAGGGGTTCATTTTGCAAAAGGGTTATGAGCTAAATTGTTGGGGAGAAAACTTCATTTTTTTCCTTAAGGGGGAAACAAGTTTATTTCCCAGAAAGTTTTTTTGGGGTTTAATTGAGGGGAGTGATGACAGAGCTTCATTTTCAATGTTTTTTTAAAAATTAAATTATTTACAAAATTTTGGTTTATTGTTTTTCATTAGAAAAAATAGTGTTTTAAGAGTTTTTTTCCACAGAAAAATTGCAGGCTGGATTTCGGGCTATTAGTTTTATTTTTTTAATTGAAAAATATTTAAAAATTTGGGTAGTTGGTTTAAATGGAAAGGATAAATATAATAGTTGTTTTAAATTAAATCCTTTTTTTAAGTAATTTTTTTTAATCACAATTCATTTTTTTAATTAATTTATTTCTGTTTAGGGTCAAATGAGTCAGGAGTGAAAGTGTGAAAACCAGGTGGTTTTTGTGTAGTTAGTTGAAAAAGGTGATAGGGAGAAAAGATTTTTTCTATGGAGTTTTGAAGGGATAATGTGTCCAGTTTTTAGAGTTCCCGGTGGGTATTCCAGTTTTTTGGGCCTTGGGGCATACTTAAATTTTTTGTAAGGTTTTAGCGGACAGGGGAATGTCGTAGAGATGTTTGTGTCTGGTTTTATCCCTGTGGGTTCTGTCACAATATCAAGAAAGCGTTTTAGGTTAAGGTTATATTAGATTTTTAAAGGCCCCCGTTG
Organism: Cherax quadricarinatus; assembly: GCF_026875155.1. Lineage (NCBI taxonomy): Eukaryota > Metazoa > Arthropoda > Malacostraca > Decapoda > Parastacidae > Cherax > Cherax quadricarinatus. The sequence continues at coordinate 12,083 of NW_026466381.1, forward strand.
ATGAGATTGCACAGTTTAAGTTGGGTGTAGAAAAGGGATTAAGTTTAGGTCTATGAAGGGTTGGGGGGGTGTGTTGCCAGGGGTGGGATTTTGTGTTATTCTTACTTTCAGCTTTTTTGGGGTTTTTATTGGGTTTTGGGGTGTTTGCTGCATTGATCCCCAAAACAAAGCATGTGAAGGTTTGGATAAATAAATGAGTGGTATAGTGGGAAGGGTATTTTGGGCACGTAGTATCGTATCTTGGAAGGATCCCAACCGTTTTGGATACTTTTTTTGGGTTTTATGCTGGATAGGTGCTGAAAATTTTTAGGTTTTTGTCAAGTAAAGCCAGGGAAATTTGCCCCCCTTATTTTGGTAATTAGGGGTTTCAACTTAATTTAATTTGGCATTCCCCGCTCTGCTACCAAAAAAATAAGTAGGTTTTGTCAGTGTTTTAAGCGTAATTTATTTACGTATCCAAATCGTATTTTGATCAGCTCCTCTTTACATTGGCAATGGTGTTTGACAGACCCTTTATTGTTTCCAGAGAGTGTACGACAGAGCTTTTATTGCCGCCCGGGGGGCATATGACAGAGCTTTTATTGCTGAAATTATGCTATGGGAACGATTCATTGGGCAAGGGATGGACAGAGTCATTGCGCCGGGAGCATATGCAAGCTTCATTGCTGCAATTAGCATATGGAACGATTTATTTGGGCAAGGGGTTATGACAGAACATTGCTGCCAGGGGGGCATAGTCAGAGCTTCATTGTGCAAATGAGCTTATAAAGAGCTTCACGCTGTCAGAGTGCTTGTGTTTGAGCTTCGCGCTGTGAGGGAGATTGTGGACAAGATTTCACTGCCCCCAGGGGTTATAACAGGGCTTCATTGGCCAGAGAGGCATGTTTAGCTTCACGATGCCAGGGAGTGTATGTCTGAGCTTCATGCTGCCCGGGGGCATATGAAAAGGTTCATGCTGCCAGGGAGCGATGACAGAGCTCATTTTGCCGGGGGTGTAGACAGAGCTTTATTTGTGCCAGGAGCATATGTTGAGCTTCCTGTGCCCAAAGGGGCATGTGAAGAGGTTCACTCTGCCA
>NW_026466382.1:0-13144 GCF_026875155.1 Cherax quadricarinatus
CAAAACATTGGGGGGTTTGCTATATCAACACCGGCAACCGCAGAACAGGAGCCGGGTTAGGAGAATATTTACCACTCAGTTTTCGTACTTTTTTCCAGACTGCACTCATAGAGGAAGCAGAGGTGATGGTGGAGACATAATCTCGCCAGCAAGTGCGTTTAGAGTCACGGATGACACGGCGAGCGATCGCACGCTTCTGTTTAAAATCAAGGAGTCTCTCTGTGGTTCTATTGTACCGGTACCTGCCCCATGCAGCGTGTTTCAAACGTACTGCACGAGCACAAGCAGGAGACCACCAAGGCACGCATTTCTGAGAATGCCTGCCCGAAGTTTGGGGTATAGAATGAGAAGCTGCGGTGAAAACGGAGGACAAGAGGTGTAAAAGCTCATCGATGGAGGACGAAGAAGGAACCTCTTTAAAAACAGTTAGGTGTGAGTAAAGGTTCCAATTTGCCCGATTAAATTGCCAGCGTGGGGTGCGAAGAGGTGGCGAATATGAAGGGGAAGTAAGAATGATTGGGAAATGATCACTGTCATGTAAGTCCGGGAGAACAGACCAAGTGAAGTCTAATGCAGCGGAGGAAGAGCAGACTGAGAGATCGATGCAAGAGAGAGTATGAGTCCGAGGATCAAAATGGGTGCGAGTACCTGTATTTAAAACATGGAGGGGGTGGGAGGCAAGAAAAGCCTCTAACTGAATTCCACGGGAATCACAGTGAGACCCCCCCATCCAAAGGAAATGGTGGGCATTAAAATCACCAAGTAACAGAATTGGTGGCGGTAATGACGAAACAAGGAAGGCAATATCCGGAATAGATAATGCCGAGAAGGAGAGAGATATAAAGAACAGAGCGTATACCACCTATGTAAGTGGATACGGGCTGCTGTGTAATGCAGCGAAGTATGAACAAATAGCTGATGGTACGGAATATCAGTGCGTAGAAGAAGGGCACTTTCATTAAAGGTCCCATCAGGAAAAGGATCTGAAGAATACAGTAAATTACAGCCTGAGATGGGAGAAATAACAGCAGAGTGTAATTTTGGTTTCTGTAAGCAAACACCAACAGGGGCAAACTGGGAGAGTAACATCTGAAGCTCACCCCGATTACCCCTGAGGCCGCGTATATTCCACTGTAAATAGGCCATGATTGGCAATGATAAAGATACTTGAAATCCGCAGGTAAGGCTTCCTACGGACTAGAGGGGTTAGAAAAGTCCACATGCAGAGGCAGTGGAAAACGTTCTAGCAGCGAAGGAACAGTGCACTGTGAAGAAAGGAGTTGCGCAGATGGAGCAGAGGAGAGAGAAAGAGCGGAAGGTGGATCAGTGTCCATTGATGGTTTGGTCTCTGCAATATATTCAGAGATTGCTTCAAGTGTTTTGGAATTCAGAGACGTCGTATGGGAGACAATATTGGAAATGGTAGGGGGAGGATGAGTAAAGATTGGAACTGTATTGGACTGTACCAAGGTAAGGGGGGCGAAAGGGTGGAGGGAACTGGAGAAGCGTGGCAGGGGACAGAAGAGGCAGGAACCTGGGAGGTGGCAGAAGAGGAAGAAACTTGGGAGGGAACAGGGGAGGAAGGTACAGTACGAGGAGGAGGGTGAACCTCTACACTTGTAACTGAGCCAGTGAGATGGGGGAGAACTAGGGACAGAGACAGGGAGGGTAAAATGAGGTGGAAGATGGGTAGGAGGTGTTAACGGACCTTTTTTTGACTTTTGAGAAGTAGAGGGACGATTGAGAGGAGGTGTCGTACGAGGTCTCGTCGATACTGAGGCTTGTGAGAGAGAACTCGAAGAAGCGAGATCAGACTGAGGCGTTGAAGTAGGGACGTCTGAGCCGAGGACAGCAAAAGGATTAGATACAGGAGTGACTATGGGAGAGGTAACCACAGAGGTGGGTGTAGAAGATAGGATACCAGAAGTGGGGGGACGTTTTGAAACACGGGAATAAGAAACACATGGGAGTCTCCCTTGGAGGCGGAGATGAGAAACTGCCATGGCATAAGGAAGACCTTCTGTCTCTTTGAGGTAACGGCTTTCCCGCTCGTTTAAATAGACTTGACAACGGCGAGAGTACGAAGGGTGAGCCTCATGACAGTTAAGGCAAGAGGGAGATCGATTGCAAGACGTATTAGAATGGTCATCGGCACACAGACTGGCATTCGGGATAGATCGCAATATTTTGCGGGATCCAAATGCCAGCTTTTTCTACACTTTTTGGGGTGGGGACCCCCAAAGTTCCCAGTCCCTATATAAACTGAGGGGGGGAGTTCTGGGCTTTAAAAAGTTAAATACCAAAATTTGCTGGGGTATCGTTCCGCCCTGGGGCAGAAAAATAAGTGTCTACCTTGAGGATTGGGAACTGGGTTCCAGCTGTTAAGCGTCAGTGCCACTGTCTGGAAATTTTTTTAAATTTGGGTAGGGGGCAAATGACGGTACCATACAAAATTGAGGGAATGAGTTTTTCAAAGTGACAGGAACGTATCGATGGGGAAAGACAGAGGCTCATGACCTGGACATTCTGTACGGTAATGATGCGGTACCGTCTTAAGAGCTGAAAAAAATATTTTTCCCAAAACAGGGGCGTGGAGTGCCTTGCCAAACTGTGGTCAGAAAGATAGGCTTTGGGGAAGTCGTCGAAAAAGTGAAGTTTTTAGTCCTTTGTTCAGGAAAAACTGAGCGTGGAAAGGTAGGAAGGACGTGTCGATCGTTTCTGAGAAAACGAAAAGGGTGGAAAAGTATATCACAGGAAAACTGTCGTTGGCTTTAGGCGTGGGACCAAGTTGGCCCGACGTAAAAGGGGGTCGGCGTTTGAAAATTGCCGCACCTGAGGAGAGCGGAAACATAGTAGAGGAGAGCGAAGGTCCGATAAATTGAAGGAGTAGGTGAGGGGCCCTACCTGAAAGGGGGGGGAAAAAGCACTGGGAATAGGAAAAAAGGCATAGAGTTCTGAAGAGTGGTCCCAAAACACGGCGGGGTCAGAACGGGGTGCGGTATAAGAAGGGGGCCCGGGGTAGAGGTTCATGGGCTGGGGTGCATGGGGTTTGGGGACTTCTTCTTTTTGTTTTTAAGAAAAAAAAAAAAGAAAAAAAGAAAAAAAAAATAAAAAAAAAAAAAAAAGGGGACCCGGGGGGGAATTTTCCCAGGAGAATGAAAGGGGCCCGAAAAAATCCTCCGCCCCAAGGGACCTCAGCACCCCAATGCGCGATGCAGCATGGGAACCCCTGCATACCCCACCCATCATCTAGTAAACTAACAATCCGGGATAGCAACCCCCTCTGCCAGTACCTCGGGGACAAAAGAGAGGGCAGCCGGATATCCGCCCAAAGCATACCTCCCTTTGGCACCACCCCCGGGAAACCAAAGGTGGCTTCCGAGATAACCCGTCGCCGAAAGACACCCAAAGCTACTCTGGATACCGGAGAGGGGTCGGGACATCCCCCGGGGATCCCGATTTCCCTGGCAAACACGCCACCGCCAAAAACCCAACGGGAAAGGGGTAGACCCCGGGATCCTTTCCCCCACCTAGGGAAATAGCGAACCCGTGGGAAAAAATCCCCAAAAGGGCCAAAAAAAAGGAAGGGCAAAAGGGGGGGGGGGGGGAGGAGGAGGAGGGAAAGGGAAAAAGGGGGGGAAGGGGAGGATTGGGGTAGGGAAGGGGGGATTGGGGGGGGTTAAAAGGGTTTTGGCGAGGAAAAGAACCGGGCGGTCAATTCCTCAGACCAAGAGCCTCTTTCCCAAAAAAAACCCCCCAAGGAGCCCCCCCGAAGAGGTCACTCCATTAAGTCCAAAAATAATCTGAAGACGCCCCAGCCCCCCCAGCCGTTTCTCCCCTAAACACAAAGGGAAAAACTGACCTTTTCTTTTTCTTTCCCTTTTCCACTTCCCGATGAAGCAAAGGGAAAATGTTTTAAAATTTTTCTGCTTTAAACTTTACAAACCCAAAGTCCACATCTTTATTTTGGGGAAAAAGGGGAAACAGGATTTTCCTTGTTTTTGCTAAGGAAAAAGATTAAATTTTCTTTTATTTAAACTACACTTTTAAAAAACAGGGCTGGGAAGGGGCAGCGGCCACTTGCCCCGTTTCCCTACTCGTACGCATTGCTATCAATTACCGCTTGAAAAATTTAAAAAAGATAATTTTCCCTTCTGAGAGGGCTGGGGGCCCCCAGGGCTGGGAAAAGGGGGAAAAAGGGGTGAAAGGGGCCCGAAGGGGGGTGATTTCCTGGGGAAAAAAATTTTTCCCCCAGGGTTTTTTGGGAAATATCTCTTAAGTCATAGCAGGAATGGAACAGTCTGGTGAGTGATATGGGGCAGGAACCATACAAGCTTAAAATGGGATGATAAAGCTCATGGAGCAGGGAAGAGAGAGGTGGTGTAGCGTTCAGTGAAGAAGGGGGGCCCCAGGAGGAGTCTCGACACCGCAACCAAAATTAGGTGAGTACAACCCCACACACACACACACACACCACACACACACGAACACACACAACACACAACACAACAACACACACAAACACACCCGACCCCCAAAAACAGTGCTGGGGGAAATAAGAAATAAGGGGGAGGAGTGGCACGAAAGAGCAAAATATCCCCTGACATCGTACCCACACAGAAACCAAGCTCCAGGGCGAACCAGATGCCACTTTCCAACGGGGAAAAAGGGGAAGTAAAAGGGTTACTAATACTACGTTCATCTGGAGGCCAAGGGGTAAAAGTGTGATGTTAACCCACCCCAAAAACAGCAGGGGGGAAAAAGGGAGGGGGGATGGGGAGAGTAAAAGAGCGTTTGGTTTTACACCCGGCTGAATTGGCCAAAGGGCTCATGCAAGCAGAGCAAAGTACTGAAACATGGGTGCTTCAACCCAAAAGGGAAAATTTCGATTGGGGGAATTTGGGAGCCACATGGGGCCAAATACAGGAGGGCTAAGATGATGGAGATGGTACTGGAAAACTTTAGTACCAAACAAAAAGGGACACTACCAGGGGAGAGAGAGGAGATGATGAACCACCCGACAAATTTTCCTGCTATTTACCTTGAGTAGTGCAGATTTTGGGGGGAACCTCACATATTAAAGACCCGGGGGTGGGCAGCGATCATTGATTTTAACCCTTCGAATACATAATAAGGTCCCAAGTGGAGGGAAGCGGGAAGGGGCGGGACGAATGAACCCAAAACTAAAAGGGAAAGGGGGGACTACACAAGCATAAAGAATTTCCTAAAGGGGGGTTCAGGGGGGAAAAGATAACTGGCAGGGAAGTCATTTAAAACGAGATGAGGGAAATATGTGAAAAACAATAGGCAAAGAAGCTGAGGAGAGGTCGGGAAACCCAAGGGTAATAGGAAAAACCAAAAAACCCCTTGAAACCCAAAGGGCAAGGGGGCCCCAAAAAACAAGTGTGCTAGGGAAGGGGAAAAAAGAAGTATAGAAGGCAAAGGACCCGAAGAATAAGGGAAACAGTCGTAGAGCCGGGAAAATGAATTGCACAGGAAAGAGGGAGGCCCCAAAAAAGGCAATAGGAGAATGACATACCCCAGGGGAAACCCCAAAACTGTTGTACAGCCCATCAGGAGGAATACAAACGTCAAAGGCCGGGTAACGGGTGGGGAAGGAAAGGGGGAGGGGAGGCCCAAAAAAAAAAGACCAAAAAAGTATGTGAGGAGCTAAACAGGAGTTTCAAAAAAAGGGTGTTCCAGAGGAGCCCAGAAGGTCCCCCAGAAAGTTGGGAAAAAAGTGGGGTAAACCATCAAGTTTTGGGGTACAATACTTTAAACCGATTTAAGAAGGGGAAGAGGTTTTTAAAAGCGAGTAGAAATCCCCTCTAGGCGATGGGGCCCTTTTTATAACATCTCCCGGGGGTTTCCTGAGAGGGGGAGCAGGGGGCACTGAAATGAAACCAAAAACAATTTCCCTTCAACACGTTTTTTAAAAAAGGACGAGACTACCGGAATTTTGGGAAGACAGCAAATGTGCCCCAGTTTTTAAAAGGGAGACAGACACGAAGCAGTGAACTACAGCCCGTATAAATTGACGTATATAGTATGAAAGGGTTATGGAGAAAATTTCGGGAAAGTAGAGTGGTGGAGCCTTAAAAAGGGAAAATGAGTTATCAACGACAGCCAGCAGGTTTCAGGGAGGGAAAATCCTGCATCACAAACCTATTGGTTTTCTTTGACAGGATGATGGTAGTAAGACAAAAAAAAAGTAAAGGTTTTGGCAGAGGGTTTTTTTGGACTGTAAAAGGACGTTTGAACATTTTCCACACAAGAGTTATTGTGGAAGCTGGGGGGACCAGGCAGGGATAACTTTTAAAAGGCCCATACAGGGGAAATCAGCGAAAAAACCTGCCCGGGGAAAAAAATTTGCGAGTCATGGTAAGTAGGGGAAGGTGTCAGGGTGGGACCGGTTTAAAAGAGCGGGGGGGGCCCCAAGGATCAAAACCCAGGACCGGTGCTGTTTCTGGTATTTTGTGAACGACATGACGGAAAAAATAGGGTTCAAAGTGTCCCCAAATTTTCAGATGTTGTGAAGTTGATGAGAATAAAATTTGTCGGACCCAAGACCAGGGGAGAAAATACAAAGGGGAAACGGACAGACTGCAGGCCTGGTCCCGAAACTGGGTCCTGGAGTTCAACCCCATAAGTTTCAAAAAACATGAAAATTAGGGAAGGGCAAAAAAGACCACAGACGGGAGTACAGTCTAGGGGGCCAGAGCCTACAAAACCCCACTCAAGGAAAAAGGATCTTGGTGTGTGTTATTAAAAACCCGGAATATCTCCTTTTAAGGGGGCACATCAACCAAATAAAATGGTGCAGCACACAGGCGTTTTTGGTAAACCCAAGAACAGCATTCTGCAAACTAAATAAGGAGTCATTCACGACCCCCCGTACACTGTGTAAAGTTAGGCCCAAATTGGTATTCAGCGCTAGTTTGGAAACTTTTACCTAGCAAAAACATGTAAGAAAAGTAGGAAAAATGCAGAGGTTTGCAACAAAACTAGTCCCCACAATTTGTAAAATAAAAGGGGCAAAAAGGGCAAATTTAAAGTGAATTTTAAATTTTGGCAAAAGTTCGCTCTCCAGGAGCTTTATCAAGTTTGAATTTAAAACTCCTGGGAGCGAAAAAGTTGCCACAATAAAAAAGGGCACATTAGTTGCCTTGTGTCCTTTACTTTACTATTGTCGGTAATTCTACCAATTTATTACAAACTAGTCCCGGGGCTAAAGGGGATGTCCCACGAGGGGGAGGTTAGGGAAATCGACCCTGACAACACTGGGAAAAAAAGGAGAGTTTGGGGGGATATGAAACGATGCATTAAAAAAATGAGAGCTTTTGACAAAGGGGACAGAGAAGGATGTTCCGAGATGGGACACAGGGAACAAAGGGGGCACAGTTGGGGGAAACTGAAAAAATTTAGATGGGAAACCCCAAACGATGTTAGGAATATTTTTCGGGCACAGATGTCAGGAAGTGGAATGGGCCCGGGTTAGTGATGTAATGGGGGGAGGGGTCCCTACATAGCTTTTTAAACAGAGGTTTTGTAAAGTCACGGTCAGGGGGTGGGGACCTAAATATTTAGGAAAGGGCATAGGAAAGCCAAAATTTACCCAAAACTATTGTACAGCCCCATCAAAGGGGGGAAAAACTCAGTCAAGGACCCCGGTAGTCAGGCTGAGGAAGGAAGGGGAGAGGTCAAAAAAAAAGACCACAAAAATATGTGAAAGGCTCAAAAAGGAGATTCAAAGAAGTGTTCAAGAAGGGGGGAAAAAGGGAAAGGGGCCCCCAGGGAAAGGGGAAAGGGGGGGTACACCAAAATGTTCCGAGATGGGGGCACAGTGGGTTCAGGTGCCCGAGGTGGCTCTAGGGGCATCACTTTCCACAGGAGGACATTTCCCGATCCCGGGCACTTTCCCTTTTTTGCGGAGGAAAAACCCTTAGAGTTGAGACAACGAAGCTGTAAGCACGACCGGCACTTGTCTCTCCTAGTATTGCCAGCTATGCCACTTCTACGGCTGCTCGCTTCCTCCTGATTGGCATCCACCTGGCATCCTCTGGGTGGGTATGGTGAGCGGAAGATAGTAAACTTGTCCGTGGTGGCCTGGTGGAGTTTGAGGGGCTGGTGAGGGGCAAAGGAAAACTGCTACTGGGAACTGGGTAGGGGATGCTCTGATTATGGGAGGGGGAGGGGCAAGTTGTTGGGAGGGGTTAGCCCCGGGAGAGGGGTGAGGGGAGTACAATACACATGAACTTGCAGACTATATATTGTTCACACTTTCTTACAATACACACACACACACACACACACACACATATATATATATATAATATATATATATATATATATATATATATATATATATATATATATATATATATATATATTTATATATATATTGGATTATGTATTGGTAGATAAAAGACTGTTGAGTACACTTCAGGATGTACATGTTTAAAGAGGGGCCACAGATATATCAGATCACTTTCTAGTTGTAGCTACACTGAGAGTAAAAGGTAGATGGGATACAAGGAGAATAGAAGCATCAGGGAAGAGAGAGGTGAAGGTTTATAAACTAAAAGAGGAGGCAGTTAGGGTAAGATATAAACAGCTATTGGAGGATAGATGGGCTAATGAGAGCATAGGCAATGGGGTCGAAGAGGTATGGGGTAGGTTTAAAAATGTAGTGTTAGAGTGTTCAGCAGAAGTTTGTGGTTACAGGAAAGTGGGTTACCTGGAGGTTACCTGGAGGTTATTCCTGGGATCAACGCCCCCGCGGCCCGGTCCATGACCAGGCCTCCCGATGGATCAGGGCCTGATCAACTAGGCTGTTACTGCTGGCCGCACGCAGTCCAACGTACGAGCCACAGCCCGGCTGATCCGGCATGATTTTAGGTATCTGCCCAGCTCTCTCTTGAAGGCAGCCAGGGGTTTATTGGCAATTCCCCTAATGCTTGATGGGAGGCTGTTGAACAGTTTTGGGCCCCGGACAATTATGGTGTTTTCTTTTGTGTACCATTGCGCCCCTACTTTTTATTGGGGGCATTTTGAAACGCCCTGCCCAAGTCTTTTAAATTCGTAGGGAGTGATTCTGTGTGCAGATTTGGGGACCATTCCTTCCAAGATTTTCCAAGTGTAGATTATGATATATCTCTCCCTCCTGCGTTCCAACGAGTACAAGTCAAGTGCTTTCCAAGCGTTCCCAGTAGTTAAGGTGCTTGACAGAACTTATACGGCAGTAAAGGATCTCTGTACACTCTCTAGATCTGCGATTTCACCTGCTTTGAATGGAGATGTTAATGTACAGCAGTATTCCAGCCTAGAGAGAAAAAGTGATTTGAAAAGGATCATCATGGGCTTGGCATCTTCGTTTTGAAAGTTTCATTTTCCATCCTATCATTTTCTTTGCACGTGCGATCGTGGCACTGTTGTGATCCTTGAAAGTGAGTCCTCAGACATTACTACTCCAGGTCCCTTACATTATTTTTCCGCTCTTTTGTATGGCCGGAGTCGTAGTATACTTTTGTTCTAGTTATTATCTCCCCCAGTTTTCCATAACGGAGTAGTTGGAATTTGTCCTCATTGAACTTCATATTGTTTACCGTTGCCCACTGGAAAACTTTGTTTTATCTTCTTGGAGGTTAACCGCGTCCTCAGCAGATGACACCCTCATGCAGATCCTAGTATCATCCGCAAAGGATGTTTAGGTTGCTGTGGTGTATTTCTCTGTTTATGTCTGATATGAGGATTTTTAAATAAGATGGGGGCGATTTACTGTGCCTTGTGGGAACAGAGCTCTTCACTATGGCAGCTCCGATTAACTCTGTTGCCCACTACTCTTTGTGTTCGATTTGTTAGGAAGTTGAAGACCCATTTCCCCACTTTCCCAGTTTTTCCCTTTTTAGCAGTATTTTATGGGCTATTACGCCATGATCCGCATTTGTCAAATGCTTTTGTAAAGTCTGTGTATATTACATCTGCATTCTGATTTTCTTCCAGTGATCCAAGGCCATGTCATAGTGATCCAGTAGTTGTGAGAGGCGAGGGACCTGCCCTGAACCCATTTTTGCCCTGGATTGTGCAGATTTTGGGAATCCAGGTGATTTGCAATCCTGCTTCTTAGCACTCTTTCAAAGTTTTTTATGATGTGGGACGTCAGAGCTATTGGTCTATTTGTTCTTAGCTAATGCTTTGCTGCCACCTTTATGAAGTGGGGCTATATCCGTTGTTTTTTAAGCGACTGTGGAATTTCACCCATGTCCAAGTCCTCCTCCATAGTGTACTTAGGGCACGCGAGAGGGGTTTCTTGCAGTTCTTAATGAAAACAGAGTTCCACGAGTCTGGGCCCGGGGCTGAGTGCATAGGCATGTTGTCAATGGCTTTTTCGAAATCTATCGGAGTTAGGGTAATGTCGGAAATCTGGCATACATTTATGGAGTTTTGAGGCTCATTCAAGAAGAAATCATTTGGGTCGTCGATCCTCAGACCGATTAGTGGTTCACTAAACACAGAGTCGTACTGGGATTTCAATATTTCACTCATTTGCTTGTTGTCATCTGTGTAAGTCCCATCCTGTCTGAGTAAGGGCCCGATACTAGATGTGGTATTTGCCTTGGTGCGGGAGGGAAGAGGAGCGATTGGTGGAATGATGATGTAAAGAGAGTAGTAAGGGAGAAAAAGTTAGCATATGAGAAGTTTTTACAAAGTAGAAGTGATGCAAGGAGGGAAGAGTATATGGAGAAAAAGAGAGAGGTTAAGAGAGTGGTGAAGCAGTGTAAAAAGAGAGCAAATCAGAGAGTGGGTGAGATGTTATCAACAAATTTTGTTGAAAATAAGAAAAAGTTTTGGAGTGAGATTAAAACAAGTTAAGAAAGCCTGGGAAACAAATGGATTTGTCAGTTAAAAATAGGGAGGAGAGTTATTAAATGGAGAGTTGGAGGTATTGGGAAGATGGAGGGAATATTTTGAGGAATTGTTAAATGTTGATGAAGATGGGGAAGCTGTGATTTCGTGTATAGGACAAGGAGGAATGACATATTGTAGGAGTGAGGAAGAGCCAGTTGTGAGTGTGGGGGAAGTTCGTGAGGCAGTAGGTAAAATGAAAGGGGGGTTTAAGGCACCCGGGATTGATGGGATAAAGATAGAAATGTTAAGCAGGTGGGGATTTAGTTTTGGAGTGGTTGGTGCAATTATTTAATAAATGTATGGAAGAGGGGTAAGGTACATAGGGATTTGGGAGAGAGCATGCATAGTTCCTTTGTATAAAGGCAAAGGGGATAAAAGAGAGTGCAAAAATTATAGGGGGAATGGTCTGCTGAGTATACCTGGTAAAGTGTATGGTAGAGTTATTATTGAAAGAATTAAGAGTAAGCGGAGAATAGGATAGCAGATGAACAAGGAGGCTTTAGGAAAGGTTAGGGGGTGTGGGACCAGGTGTTTACAGTGAAACATATAAGTGAACAGTATTTAGATAAAGTTTAAAGAGGTCTTTGTGGCATTTATGGTTTTGGGAAAAAAGGCTTTGGGACAGGGTGGATAGGGGGGCAATGTGGCAGATGTTGAAAGTGTATGTGTAGGAGGTAGGTTATGAAAGCAGTGAAGAGTTTTACGAGGATAGTGAGGGCTCAAGTTGAGTATGTAGGAAAGAGGAAATTTTTTCCCCAGTAAAAGTAGGCCTTAGAAGGATGTGTGATGTCACCGTGGTTGTTTAATATATTTATAGATGGGGTTGTAAGAGAATTTAAATGCGAAGGTCTGGCAAAGAGGCGTGGAGTTAAAAGATAAAGGAATCACACACAAAGTGGGAGTTGTCACAGCTGCTCTTTGTGATGACACTGTGCCTTGGGGATTCTGAAGAGAAGTTCAGAGATTGGGGATAAATTTGGTTTAGGTGTGCAAAAGAAGAAAATTAAAGGTGAATAGGAAAAAAAGTAAGGTTTGAGGAACAAAAAGATTAGGTGTAAAAGATTGAATATCAGATTGGAGGGAGAGAGTAGGGGAGGAGGTGAATGTATTCAGATATTTGGGAGTGGAGTGTCAGCGGAGGGTCTTTTGAAGAGGGTGAATCATAGAATTGATGAGGGAAAAAGGGTGGGGGTTTGCACTAGGAGTCTGTGGAGAAAAAAGAACTTTGTCCTTGGAGGCAAAGAGGGGAAAGTATGAAAGTAAGTTTTACCAACGCTCTTATATGGGTGTGAAGCATGGGTGATGAATGTTGAAGCGAGGAGAAGGCTGGAGGCAGTGGAATGTCATGTCTGAGAGCAATGTGTGGTGTGGATATAATGCAGAGAATTCGTTTGTTTGGAAGTTGGAGGAGGTGCGGGATTACCAAAACTGTTGTCCTTAGGGCTGAGGAAGGGTTGTGAGGTGGTTCGGACATGTGAGAGAATGGAGCGAAACAGAATTGACTTCAAGAATGTAAACGTCTGTAGTGGAAGGAAGGCGGGGGGTAGGGGTCCCGGCCCAGGAAAGGTTGGAAAAGAGGGGGTAAGGAGGTTTTGTGTGCGAGGGGCTTGGACTTCCAGCAGGCATGCGGGAGCGTGTTTGAAAAAGGAGTGAATGGAGACAAATGGTTTTTAATATTGACGTGCTGTTGGAGTGTGAGCAAAGTAACATTTATGGAAGGGGTTCAGGGTAACGGCAGGCGGCGTGGAGTCTGGAGATGGGAAGTACAGTGCCCGCACTTGAAGGAGGGGGTGTTAATGTTGCAGTTTAAAAACTGTAGTGTTAAAGCACCCTTTTGGCAAGACAGTGATGGAGTGAATGATGGTGAAGTTTTTCTTTTTTCGGGCCACCCTGCCCTTTGGGGGGAATCGGCCAGTGTGATAAAAAAATATATATACACACACATTTTTATATATTATATATATATATATATATATATATATATATATTTTTATATATATTATATATATTTTTATATATATATATTTTATATATATGTCGTGCCGAATAGGCATTACTTGCGATTTTTGGGTTAAATAGCAACGCTTTTCTTGCCTATAAGACAAAATGAAAATTTTTTGATGCAATAATTTCGCCAAAAAAATTTTTGAACCCAAAGAAAAAAATATATTTATGTGTTTGTTTTGTATTTAAAAAATTGTAAAAAAGCTAAAAAATATTTAGTTGGGTTAGGCTA
>NW_026466383.1:0-13411 GCF_026875155.1 Cherax quadricarinatus
TTTTTGGCATTGTTTAGGATAGGCTGGCTTTGATGCTGTGTAAAAAAGGCAGTTACTTTCCAATTTTTTTTGAGGGGGTGTCAGTTAGGGAGGTTTAGATCGGGGTCAACGTGATCTCATCCTATTTTAAATTAGGGTTTATTAAAATCCTGAGTTTTTGTTTGATTCTAGTACTGATTCGTATGGGGGGAAGTTTGGACAATAATAGCTAAGTATTTTGGTCATGTAGAGTATAGTCACTACACACAAAAAGAAGTTGATGTTGTCTATTGTTTTGGCGGGGAATGAACAAAAGTACAACTGGGTAAAACTAGTAATATAAAAATAAAAAATTAAAAATAGAAAAAACCTCACTTGTTTTGCACAAGGTCTAATAAGATTTTTGTGGAGTCTATGTTTTGAGCTAAAAGCTATAACAATAGGTTTAATCTAATAATATAAAAATACAAATTAAAAAACACATTTCCTCTACTATAATTGCACTATGGTCTAATCTAGTAAATTTGGTATTGACTAGTATTGATTTTAGAATGACTATGGTACAATGAATTTTAATCTAATAATAAAAATTACAAAAAAAAAATAGAAACCCCGTCCTCACTATAATTGCACTATGGTCTAATATAGTGAATTTGGTTTTGACTAGTATTGACAGAAAGCTATAGTACAACTAGGTTTATTTCTAAAATAATAAAAATAAAAAATTAAAATAGCACCAATCCTCACTATAATTGCACTATGGTCTAGAAGTAAATTTGTAATAAACAGTATTGACTAGAAAGCAGAGTAAAACTGTGATTAATCTAAAAAATTAAAAAAGGGCCCAAAAGACCTCAATTGAATTGCACAAAGGGGTCTTATATAAGTTGTTTACAAAAATTAGTGTATAAAAATTTAAATTGACAGGATAAAATCCAAAAATTATGGTAGCAAAAGAATAAAAAAAAAAATTATAAAAATAAAAAGGCAAATGATTTGGTTATAAATGCTATAGAGGGTTGACAGATAATAAAAAGTTGTAGTTAAAAATACTAGTTTAAAAAGTAGGAAATAAAAATGGCAATAAAAAGAAGTTTACAATAAGTTTGATCAATTTTTAAAGTAAAAGGGGGAAATAATAGGATTTAGAAAAAAATTTTGGGGCAATTGAGTATTTTTTAAATGAGGTAGAATTATTGAAGACAAGTTATGGTTTTTATAATAAAATAAGATGGAACAGTGATGTGGAAAGTTAAAAAAAAAAGGGAGATAGATTCTGTAGATTTAAACAAAATTTAAGACATGAGGTAGAATGGTCTTGAATACAACAATGACAATCAAAAGTAGTTGGGGTATAAATTTAGGGGGGCAAAAATTTATGACAAATAACCTAAGGGTGACTATGGGTAAAACTGCACTTTACCTGTTTTTGTTAGCCCAAGCCTCACTTGGGAAAAAAATTTTTTAAAAAGGCATTTTCTTAGAGATGAATTCCTTCCATGGGCTTTTTCCTAACTGCATTTTTCCATCCCTCAAAAAGAAACTGGTGGTTTTTTGGGGCATACATAATTTTCTTACCATAAAAAAGGTTTTTTTGTCTTTTTTTAGAAAGGCACTCATTGACGAAAACATCATTTTCATAAAAATTTTTTATTTTTTTTTTATAACCAATACATATACATAAATATAAAAATAAAAGGAAACAGATGGATCTAAAACCAAAGGTTTTGGGGGCCATTGACAAAGAAAAACCAAACACATAAAAAACAACACAAATGGATTGACCTATATATTTGCAAGAATACTGTATAAATACAACAATAACTTACGGAAAATAACATAGCTACAAAAAAACAACGTAACAGGGTCATAAACTGAAAAAAACTTTCAATGCCCAAAAACCTAACTTCCATAAAAATTTTTTACTTTAACATGACGAAAAAGACTCTAAATTGAAAATAATAATAAAAAAATTTAACAGTTACTTCCACCCTTCCCTCATTAATCAATAAACCAAACCTAACATCTAATCCTACTAGAACATCTACATACTTACCCCTAACATTAAGCTTTACATTCCCAAAAATAAAATAAAATCAAAAAAAGAGCTTAGACTAAAAACCCGACTCTTTAAATTTTACAATTAAACCCGTATACAAAATCCAGACACAAAGGAAATGCGTCTAAAAAAATTATTTCTAGGAAAAGAAAATCCCGGTTGTATAATCATACAAAGTGCATTAAAATGACAATTGAAACAAAGTAAAAAAAGGGGAACATACAAAAAGCATTTTGAATACTAAAACCACACATCACATACACCACAGTACATCTTTGAAAACACCTTTGAGGCAAAAGGAGAATCCAGACATACTTAGATCATGCCTTTGTGTCCCCTCAAACCATCAAAACCAAATACTGTAAATGAAACCCTCTCACACTTATACACACAATCATGTAGTTAAACACCACTATTACATATTAAATTCGATACCTTCTGAAAAAAATGTAAAAACATATTTTACACAACTACCCAGACCAAACTCCATCACAAAAAAAGCTTATTTATTATTTACCAAAAAAAACCACACACCAACACATACACATTCCCATACTAAGAAAACACCCGCCGCAACCCCTTAAATTTACATTTAAATCTCTTAAACCCTTCAACCTAATCTACAAAAACCTTCAGAAAAAGCGCTCCCATCTTCCCCCATAAAAAACCCTATTGCGGCCTTTGTTCTTACATCGGGCCCCCAACACTCTTACCTTTTCCTCGACTCCCCCCTCCCCATTGCCCAAAGATAAAAAATAAAAATCTGTGACCACATACGCAACCGCATTCACCCCCTGCACTCCCCCACCTATATCTAAACTTAAACCCGCAACACCTTAAACCTTCCCCCCCACAAACCTAACATTACTTACCCAACCCTCACATTTTTCAAAACAAGTACAAAATACACACGTGAAATAGGGTTTTCCCCGGACATCCCCACGCTTTGCACCCCCCCATTTTTCCCAAACCCTCCTATTAAAAAACAAAACCCCCCAGACGGCAAGACCCCTGAAAAACCAAAACATAACCTCCCTGACATTTGGTTTTACACGTAGTTGTTGAAGACTTTCCATACGAACCCCATATACATAGGGTATGCCCCCTCAACCCCCCACCACGACCCCCCCCCACCCTCTCAAGAACCTTAAATTTAAAAGTTTTTTCGGACCCCCTACCTTCAGTAAAAACTCGAAACATAGCCTCCCCCAAACTTTAAAATCCCTACCCCCCCACCACCGTTCATATCCATGCCAGTTTTTTCAAGGCCCCCCCCCCCTCACCCCCTCCCTCACAAACCCCCTTTTCCCAGAAACACCACAACAAAACCCTTTTTCTCAAGGGGTATAAGCCCCAGCCCCCCCTGGCTAAGGGGAACGACACCACCCCCTTACTTACCAGTCACACCCACCCCCCAATAAACTAACACCCCAGTTGCAACCGTTGCACCTCACACCTTGAACGGAAAATTGCCCCCACGGCCATAACTTCTATAAAAAAGGACTTTCGTGACTATAACCCTTTGATGCAACGAAAATTGCTCTCCCTCAACCCTTCCCAATTTTTCCCCAAAACTCCACCCAAAGGGGTGCGCCTCGTTTTTGCCTCTTGTGCTCCCATCTTTCCCTGCATTACACACCCCACATTCAAACTGATCTACCACACGCCACCCACCCTAAACAGTCTCCCATTTGTACGCTACCCCCCTAGACCAAAATATTGGACTTTACTACATTAATTTTCATCCCTGTACCTCACCAAAAAGTCTATCACCCTTTCAAACCTTTTTAAACCCTCACATCCCTCCCCAAAGACAGCGTATCATCCACGAACCCACTAACCGTTTCCCCCCTTCACGTGCAACCCAACCCTCGCTCTCGTAAACTCCCCCAAACGCCCTAAAAAAGGGGTTCAAAAATGCAAACAAAATTTGCGACAGAGGGCACCCCTGTCGCAAACTCCCTTCCCACTGAAGCATCCCCTACTTTCCCATTAACCTGTATTCTCATAACTGCACCCAGATACAAATTTTTTTGCCCAAAAAAACAATTCCCCCCCAAACCCAACAAACGAAAAAAACTCCAAAAAAAGCTCCCTTTCTACACTATAAAAAGACCCCCCAATCCAGAGCCAAAACACCCCCTCCCCCCTCCCCCCTCCCCCCCTATGCTCTATAAAACCCTAATACTCCATGCCCTTCATACAATTTATTACCCCGGGACCCTATTGTCCTTATCAATTACTTTACCTAAAACCGTTTTTTTTCGTTCCCTAAACCCTTGCAAATAACTTATAAACACCGCACATAAGATATTGCACGGGGAATCTTCACCGGGTCGTCCAACCTTTGGCACAATACAACAACAGCAGCCTTTGCTGCTCACCCAGGCCCCCCATCTCCTTCATTACATTTAACAATCTGACTAAAAAAAATCCTCATACTTCCCAGTTCTTACATAAAAAACATTAGGCAACCCGTCTACAACCCCGGGGCCTTTACCTAAACTTGCACCTACTTACTCTCCAAATTTCCCCTTCCGAATCTGTCCTTTTCCCAAATCCCCTATCTCTACCATCAAGCTCGCTTGCACATAACCCCCTTTTCCCCTTAAAACATCATCTCGTAACCCACATGTTGTGCAATG
The DNA here is from genome assembly GCF_026875155.1 of Cherax quadricarinatus. Lineage (NCBI taxonomy): Eukaryota > Metazoa > Arthropoda > Malacostraca > Decapoda > Parastacidae > Cherax > Cherax quadricarinatus. The sequence continues at coordinate 4,684 of NW_026466383.1, forward strand.
ACCAAACCATGCCAATATATCCACTCAACCTTCAGTCCACAATACCTGCCCCTTCCCTAACCCTCCACCCCCCTTTAACTGTTAATCCCATCTCTCCCTGGCTGCCCTCCCCTTCTGCGTCCCCTTAAGCACACCCGAAGGGCCCATTCCCCCCCCTAGAGAACCCCTCCACCCTCCAGCCCCACGTGCACCATAAAAACGATCATTATGCAAACCCTTTAAAACGTTCTTTAAAACCTCTATTTTTTCCACAGGGGATCTCGCACCATCACCCACAAACAATTGCGTAACGTCCTTCAAATACCCCTGTACCCATATAAAAGTTGATTTCTTTCCCCCCCAAAACCCAACATGTAACCCCAAACTTTCTTAGCCCCAACCCACCACCTAACCAAGTCCCATTCCCAGGGGCCCCCTAACAAACCCTCCCAAAAACCTCAAAAAATTTCCATTTTCCTCCCCTTTAAAAAATTTAACATTCAATTTTCCAATAACTACAAAACCCCCCAGGGAAACCCTCCCACCCTCATCCACAAAACTCTCCCCAGATCAGAAACACCACATCTAAAACCACGCACACTATTAACACGATGTGCGTGACACGACACTCTACAATCGCGCCCATACCATGACGTACAAAATAGCTCAACCTCTCCCCCCACCACCACGTCCTTTAATCCCACCCCTACTTAAATCTCCCAATCCCCTGAAAAGTACCCACTTCCCCGAGGTTCTACATCCTTACGCCGGATCACGCAATTCCAATCCCCCCCCCTACAATACTACTTCCGGAGTGACCTCAAAAAATAAATTAAACACCCCTTTCCAAAGGGTTTTCTTTTACAAAGCCCATCATTCTCACTGGACCATACACACACACAAACCACCTTCCCCGTCCCCCCAAAGCCCTTCCACCCTTATTATCCTCCCCCCTCCCCCCCCCTTCACTACGTCTCACAACAAACGGGCAGCTCCCTGATCATGATGGCAACGCCCCTTTCAACCGAAATTTCTTCTCCATTACACATTATATCCTTTTATCCGCAATTCACTACCACATTTAGTTGTGTTCCCGTATGAAAACAACTCCACATTAACGCCCAATAAATCACGTAAACCCTGCACCTTTCGTACAGTTCGAAACCCTTAAGTTTATTGTGAGGCACTTAAAATCGACAATGATGGTTTTTTTTTTTGACACTGAATGTTTTTCACTAGATTTTTTGTTTCCAATTTTCCCTTTCCCCCCCTTTTTTTAAGCCCCCTGATCACCCCTGGGGCTTTGGGACACAGGACCCTTTCTGTGCCACACCGCCCCTGAAATTTTTCCCTGATCTTTGGGCTGGCGTAACACATCACAGAATCTGAAAGTTAAAAGCCTTTTGTGTTTTCACTTTTTACCCGCATTTTGTCGTCCAAGTGCAATCCTGGGGGAAATTTTTCCCCCTCCACCGTTTGTTTTAGCAAGGCGTCAGTGGCTCCACTACCAATGCACGTCGTGATCCCGCCGCCGTCGCACCTGTCCCAATCAGGGGTGGTGCCGTCGCAGGGCTCATGCGTCCCCTAAATAATTCGTCAAAACAGAACAATGGATGTCCCACACATTGGCCTCTCTTCTCGCAAGGGCCTTTTTTACCCTGGGGCTGCCTCCAAAAAAGGGGGACACTTTTTGGGAGGTACACCACCGTTTTAGGAGACCTCTCAACCCCCTTTTTGCTCCAAACAATCTTTAGGGGTTTCACAGGGGCTTCAGGCCATCTTGCCTTAACCTTCCTCCCCTAAATCCTTGCTCGTTTACAACCCTGGGACCTCGTCTCCTTTTACACTGCAACCGCCAAATGATCGTATGCTCCCCCCAACCACAAGTGCGGCGTTGCCCTGCATAAACACAAAACTTGAGTCCTGAATCTTTCAGGATCACATATAAGGGGTTGGATGTCATAATGCATTTTTTACCGAAAAAATTCCCCCGGAGTCCTCATATGGGGCCCTCAGGCCACCTCCCTGCTGTAGCCATGTGTATGGGGCCGTAATTACTCAGGGGACACTATATCAGTCGCATCAGCCCAAAAGGGTACATTTCCACTTTTACCCATGTATAATGGGGGACACATCGTTAGCTTTACAACACAGCCTGGTTAACCACCGATTGACCCCTTTATACTTTCGACGACATTCTCGTAAACTTGAGCTGAGCTAAACTTACAAAAATTCTGTCCAAACCCTTCATCGCTACACCCACAAATCCCTTGGCGATACCAAGGGGTCTCGGGTTATCGCTGGCAATAAATCGCCATTGATGGTCCAAGCACTGCCCCACGGTTAATTCCAAACACACTGTTTTACCGGGGTCGGGTGCCTGCCAGTTGAGAAAATGAAAATGCCACCGAAAAGCTATAGAGGGCAGCAGTGTAGAACACGTCCTCTCTACTCAATGGGTGAGAGACGAATTGTGTTTTCATGAAATAATGTTTTAGTAGGTTGTTTCTTTTTAGGGTAGTTTGGAATTTTTAAAAGCCTGTTTTTTTACCCGCTTGGGACCCCTCAGTTTTTCAACCTTTAGGTCGTCACATGCTAACTAACTAACAACGATTTAAGGCAAAGGGGGCCTTGAAACTTAGGGGGGTCTCCACAGGTCTCTTGGGGGACTGTGGGGGGAGATGATTTCTGTTAACTAAAAGCCCTCAGATAGCTGCTGTTGGTCATTATGGGCTTGGGAATTGGTTATGACATTGGCAATTTTTTGGGCCCCTTTGATCTTTCCTCTGTAAGTTGGGTAGTAATAGGGGACTTGGTCTTTAGTGGTTAGGGGGTCTAGGACCCGAGGTGGGGATTGCTTGTTGTTCTAGAGTTCTATTTTTTGTTTTAGAGATATTTGTTTAGGGAATCTGCTTGCTAGCCTTTGTTTCCCGCATTTCTTTAGTTAGTTGGTGCGTTTGGTTCGAATCATAAGGATTTTGTATTTCTGGGGCGGTGATCTTTTTGACATCAAATACTGGGAAGGAGTTATCTTGGACTGTAGCGGCGGCCATGTTTGTTGTTGTCTGTCGTGTTTGTTGTTGTCTGTCGTGTGTTGTGGTGGTGCCGGTGGGTGATGAGGGTTGTGTCCTGGCTGGCAGTACCACAAGTTTTCCTCGTGTTATTACTGCTCTCACCTTTGATGTTAGGAGTCCTTAGCTGGTTACTGGATCTTCTTTTATTGTTCTGACCCTTGTCCATTGGCTGTGGCTTCGGGTGAATAGTAGGCGATGGGTGATGGGTGAATGTAGTGGAGTATCACTTCAGTGGCAGCGGCGTAGGTGTAGTATGAGTCCTATTTGTTGGTAATTTGTGAACTTTTGGGTGATTTCTGCAGTTGCTTTATATCATTCTGGGTATCCACATATGTTAGTGTTATGCGGGTCTTGATTAGGTCATCACTGGGCTGCTGGGAACCTCAGGTAGAAGTAAAAATAGAGGACAAGGTTCCTGTTGCCGCTGCCGCTGCAACCTCCCAATAAATAATAAGCCTTAAGCATACATTGAGCACCACTCGAAATTTCTCGAAAGGGTCAACTCAGCATCACATTTATTACACACTTATTGTATTCAAATTTACACATGCTAAATTTAGGAAAATCGAAAATTTTCGGCAATAATTGTACCTATGTGTACTTATTTACTGTCCCCGACAGGGGTATATTCTTAGCAGTAATTATTATTATTGTGGGGAGCGCTAAACCCATACGGATTATACAGCGCCTGCAGGAGGATAGAAGGCATTCAAGGAACTGGAGCACAAATCTAGTTTCCTAGTTCAAGAGCCCCTCACCACCGTCAAAGAATCTCCCTAGAGGGATAACTATTTGTAAAGAAATCCTATTACAAAAAAAATATATATAATTTATGCATACATGTAACACCTTTTAAAGTGCTCCAAAAAGTTATGTCTAATAGTAACCGGAAATTGAAAGATGTAAGTGAAAGATGCATTTATGCTTAAAATATATAAATCGAATTCTATTTACAAAACATTTCTAATGGATTTTTCCATTTTTCTTGCATATATGTATAAAAATAAACAAAACAAACTTAACTTTAATTTAATTTTTATTTGTATGAAAATAATTATAACATTTTCACTATTTGTATCACAACAAGTTTTAAATTTGGTTAATTTTGAATAATAAAATAGCTACCCCCATAAAAGTGGAGAGTATCTCCAGAGGGATGGTAGACTTATTTGTTTGTGAATGATGCGCAGTGAGACTCGGCTCAAGAGTCGGTTCACGTCTGTACAGCCGGAGTGTAATCCCAACACAAGTGGAAATGATGGACATGTTTATTTACACCTGTTGCGTCTATTAACCTATCAGCAAGTAGGTGGTAGGTGACTTGTGGGTTGCATCCTGGGGAAGAGGATCAAATGGCTCTTATAATTTATTTATTTATTTATTTATTTCCAATTTGTGCACACATACAGAGGTACAAAAAAAATACAGATAAGAGCAGTATGCCAAAGCCACTTATACTATGCATAGCATTACGGGCTGGCTTAAAATTAACTTAAGATTAACTAAGCAATGATTATTGTTATTATTATAATCAAAAAGAAGCGCTAAGCCACAAGGACTATACAGCGCTGCTACTAAGCAATGATGAAATCAGTGATAAAACATTAATGTAAACAGATAACTATAAAGCACAAGTGAGTATTACAAAGACAGGTCATATGGTTGCATTCAGTTAGGTAGTGATTCTGTTAGGTAGTGTATTTAAAAAATAATAAAATTAGATTGGGTTTTAGGTTTAACATTTATGTGATATAATTGTGAGAAACAATTTAAGATATACAATTTATAATGTTCAGTTATTCAGTATTATATTGGTTTTGGGTGAGTAAGTAATCTTTGAGAAGAGACTTGAATTTATAAACAGGTTGTGTTTCTTTTATATTTACAGGTAATGAATTCCAGATTTTAGGGCCTTTTATGTGCATTGAGTTTTTGCATAGTGTGAGATGGACACGAGGAACATCAAAGAGTGATCTGTGCCTTGTGTTATGGTCATGTGTTCTGTTGAGGTTGGCAAGGAGATGTTTGAGGGGAGGGTTAATATCAGAGTTAAGTGTTCTAATGTATGTAATAGGTGCAGTAATAAGTATGGATGTTTTGTATGGTGAGTAGGTTTAGTGTATTGAATTTGGTGGAGTGTGCTGCCTGTAGTGAGAATTTGTTATCATTCTAACTGCAGCCTTTTGTTGGGTAATTATGGTCTGAGATGGTTAATTGTTGTTGAGCCCCATGCACAAATTCCATAGGTGAGATAGGGGTAAATAAGAGAGTGATATAGGGCCAGGAGGGCTGACTGTGGAACATAGTACCGTATCTTCGATAGTATGCCTACAGTCCTGGAAATTTTCTTAGAAATTTGATGTATATGTGTATGAAATTTGAGTCTATTATCAAGGTGGATTCCTAAGAATTTTCCCTCTGTTAGTTTTGTGATAGGTGATCCATTTATCATTATGTTAAGAGGGACTTCTGTAGCTCTGTTACCAAACTGAATGAAGTAGGTTTTGTCAATGTTTAGTGTAAGTTTGTTAGTCCTCATCCAGGTAGATATTTCTGTAATTCGGTATTTACAGTATTGGCTAGCGTGACTGGGCTCGGTGAGAGAAGACTATGTAGTGTCATCTGCAAATAGCGTGGTTTGAGTAATTGCGAAGCATTTGGGAGGTCATTTATGTATAGGAGAAAGAGAAGAGGGCCAAGGACACTTCCCTGTGGGACACCAACTGTAATTGGTTGTGCAAAGAGTTTGCCCCATTTGCGTACAAATATTGGCTTCTGTTGCTGAGGTAAGACTTGAGGTAGTTGAGGGAGTGCCCTCTTATACCATAGGTGACAATTTTACGTGGAGCAAGTCATGGTCAACTGTATCAAAAGCTTTACGTAAGTCAATGAAGATCCCCATGGACCTTCTTTTTTCTCTATTGCAGTGTATATATGTTTTAGCATGTGTATAATAGCATCATTATATTTTTATTAGCCTGAATCCAAATTGGCAGGGGTTGAGTATGTTTTGGGAGATAAGGTAGGAGTAGATTCGTTTATGAATTAAATTTTTCGAAGAATTTTTTAGAGAGGGTGTAAGTTGGATATTGGCCTATAGTTTATTCAACTCTGTTTGGTCTCCTCCTTTGTGAATCGGGGGGACCCTTGCTATTTTGAGTACTGTAGGGAAGGTGGAGGATTCAATGGATTTTTTTAAAGAGTGTTGCAATGATTGGTGATAGCACTTGTGGGCACTTTTTTGTATATAAGGGGTGGTAAGGTATTTAAATCTCCTGCCTTGTTTTTTAGTGCGTTGAAAAATAGGGAGACTTCGTATGGGTTAGTCGGAGCTAGGAACAGGTGTTCGGGAGTTGCCGTGAGGTGTCATTTGGGGGTATCTGAGCTTGGGATTTTATTGAAAGGGTTTTTGCCCTATAGTGGAGAAGAAATCTTTGAGTTTTTTTTGCTGTTTCTGTTGGGGGGGATTTGGGGTTTTCATCTGTTTTTGCTAATTTTTTTCGCTATTTCGTATATCTTTTTGTTCCCAAAATTTTTCTAAAGGGGTTTTCCGGGTCTTTTTTATTCACCCTAATTGGAAATCTGTTCTCATAATAAAATTTTTTTTTGGCCCTCTTATCAGGCGGTTAGGTTTGACATAACGTTTTGTTTGGTCCGGTTATTGACCCTTCTGTACTGTTTTTTCAATTTTGGGGTTTTGTATTTATGGTTTTTAGAATGCTGGGTGTTAGCCAGGGACTGTCACTCTTAGCTCCCCTCTGTTTAGTTTTTTTTTGGGCAGTGCTTGTTATAGGGTATTGGGTTATTTTTAGAAAATTATTAATACTAAAAATAATAATAATAATAATAATATAATACAGTCATATCTTTTTTCTACAATACATGTACAAGGTATACAGTCCCAGCTGACACCAAAAGACATTTCTATTAGAAAGCCCCCTTTTTATGCAGAGAATTCAGGCAAATTAGGGCATTTTTTCTCCAGGGTCGACCCCACCATCGACTAGTACCCAGGTTTCCCATTTTTAAAAGATGGATGAAAAACGGGCAGCAGGGGTATTTAAGAAACACGTCTAATGTTTCCACCCTAAACCCAGGGTCAAACCACGGACCTCAGTGTAGAGGGAGTGCGCTGGGGATCGAGCTACGGCCACACCTAAGGTTTATTAAAAATTAACAAAAACAGGTGCCCCATTATATATATAATATATATATATTATAATATATATAATATATATAATTTTTATTATAATATACTATAAACTTTTTTTTTTTTTTTTTTTTTTTTAACAATCGCCGTCCCCACCGAGGCAGGGGGACCCAAAAAGAAAAAAATCCCCAAAAAAAAAATACTTTCATCATCATTCAACACTTTCACCACACTCACACACCCACTTTTTTGCAAGGCGCTCAAATACAACATCTAAAGCCAAACATACAAAGATACACAACACATCCCTCCAAACCCCAACATCCCAAAAACCCCCCCTTTTAAAGGGGGCGGGGCATTGAAACTTCCCTTTTCCAGGACTAAAGTCCGACTATATGAAAATAACCGGTTTCCCAAATTTCCCTTCACTAAATATTACCCTGCTCACCTCCAACAGACTCAGGTCCCAAGTACCTTTCGTCTCCTTTCCTCCTATCTAACACGCTCACGCACGCTTGCTGGAACCAAGCCCCTTACCCAAAAAACCCCTTTACCCCCCTTTTTCTCCAACCCTTTCGAGGACGACCCCTCCCCCCTTCCCCCCTATAGATTTTTTTTGCTTTCCCTGTCATTTTACTGTGACCATCCTCTAAATGACCAAACCACCCAACAACCCCCCTTTTTGCCCTCTGACTAATACTTTTTTTAACTCCACACCTTCCCTAATTTTCCCCACCCAATTTTCTCATAATATTTACACCACACATTTCCCTTTAAAAAGGACAACTCCGCTGCCTCCAACCCTCTCCCCGCTGCTGCATTTACCACCCAAATTCACAAACCCCCTATAAAAGTGTTGGTACTACATACTTCATACATTCCCCCTTTTTGCCTCCATAATAACTTTTTTGAACCCCCAATACCCCAAAAGCACCACTCCCTTTTTTTTCCCTCATCAATTCTATATTAACCTCATCCTTTATAAATCCCCCTCCGCCACACCAAATCCCAAGTATCTGAAAACATTACTTCTCCATACTCCTCCCCCCAAATTTTTATATCCAATTTTCTTATCTAAATCATTTTACACCCTCAACACCTTTTCCTTTTTTATGTTTACTTTCAAATTTCTACCTTTACACACTTCCCAAAATCACCACAACCTTTGCAATTTTTCTTTTAAAACTCCCATAAGCACAGTATCATCACAAAAAAATAACTGTGTCAAATTCCCTTTTTTAATTTGATTCCCCTAATTTAAACCCACCCCTCCCCAAACACCCTAGCATTTTCTTCCTTTACAACCCCATCTATAAAAATTAAACAACCAGGTGACATTTTAAAATCCCTGTCTAAGACCTACTTTTACCGGGAAGTGCTCCCCCCTTTTACACACCCTAACCCAGCCTCACTACCCAAAAAAAAACTCTTTACAGATTTTAAAAACTTACCCCCTATTCCATAACTTTCAACATCTGCCACATTGCCCTCACCATCATCATATGCCTTTTTTAAATCCATAAAT
>NW_026466384.1:0-13668 GCF_026875155.1 Cherax quadricarinatus
TTCTATTCGAACTGTTCAAGGTAAAAAAAAAAGGGTTTCCAGTTTTACTGGTACATCCTCTCTCTCTCTCTGGTTGCATCCCTAACATGTTGGTGCATGAAGTTTTCCAATACTGTCTCCAGCATCTTAGCCCTCCACGTTCCTGGTCCCCCATGTGGTTCTAGGTTTTCCCAGTCAGTCTTCTTGTGGTTGAAATCCCCCATGACAAGTAACTTGGCCTATCCATGTGGGCTCTCCTGGTCACCTCGGCTAATGTATGCACCATTGCTCTCTTGCTCTCAATGTACTCTTATCTTGGTCTCTTACTGTTCAGTGGCAGGTTTTACATCACTGCTATTATCACCTTTGGACCCCAGGTCTGAAGAGTTCCTACTGTGAAGTCATCTGCTTCTCCTCTGTCCATTCCTCCCATCTCCTCAAAACTCCACATGCTTTGATAAGGGGTGCAACTCCTCCTCTCCCTCTGTTCTCTCTGTCTTTCCTCAACATCTGATAACCAGTTAGGAAGATCACATCTGCTATCACCACTGTGAGCTTTACCTCTCTGAGTGCTATGATGTCTGGGGATGCCTCAATGACTCGTTCTTGCCACTCCTCACTCGTATTTGTTATTCTTACCTGCATTGGTGTAAAATACCTTCAGCTTCCTGTCCATTACTGCATTCTAGGTGTGAGGGTTTGGTGTGGACTAGGGATGTGGAAGGCTGAAGGCTTCTGTGATGGTGGTATTAGTGCTGGTGGGGTTGGGAGCTGTAGAGTGTGGCTTGTTTATGGTTATTGTGTTGGTTGGTATGGGGTTAGTATGGATTGAGAGAGGGTTCTGTGACCCTTTGTGTTTGGTGCTCCCCAAGTCTAAGCTATCCTGTCTGTTGATGCCTGCCCTGTCTCTCTTTCCAATGGTGTCTTCTCTTATCCTCACTCTCAGTTGTTCCTATTCTTTTCATGTTCTGTCGTGGTCGAGGTACACACTGATATAATTGGGAATCCTTTAACAGTGGTTTCTGTTATAGGATCATGTCTGTACAACTTCTGTTTTGAATGTCAATTTGATTGGGCGATTTTTTTTCCTTGAATGCCCTCAATTCTGTGAAAATTTGTAGCTGGGACATGTCCTTCTTTCTGGTTGATTCGATGATGCTATCAGTCTCTTTTTTCTCCTATTGTCTTTTCATTATAATCGTCCCTTTAGCTTTCTGAAGTCCATGAATAATTATTGACCTCTCTCTCTCTTCTCCCATTTCTTTTCCTTCATATCTCTGGATCCAATTTAAGCATCTCATTTGTTGTTTCGCCTGTCATCTCCTGGACACCCCGGTGGCCTGATATGACTTCTGCAAGGGACCTCTTAGCTTCTTTCCGTCCTTCAGCCCCTCACTGTCCTCTGATGCTCCTGTTTCTATCACCTTGCTTCCTTTGGTCCTCATCTTTATATCCTGCTTTAGCACTTCCAGTTCTTCTGCCAGTCTCTGTATTTTTGCCTCAGCAGCTTCACCTCTTATCTCCCACTTCTTCCATTCTGCAGATATCTTCTCCATCATTGTTTTGCAATGCTAGTTTAAATTCTTCTTTCCGAATCTTGTTCCATTTTGCTCTTGAGCCTTTCTGCCCATTCCCCCATCTCAGACCAACCATCCTCGGTTCCCTTACCTCTACATTCTACTTTTTGAGACCCCATTTTTTGTTTTATCCTGTTAAAAATTCTCTAGCTTCTACAGTCTGTAAACTTTAGCATAGAGGTGTGTGTGTGTGTGTTTTGTGTGTGGTGTGTGTGTGTGTGGTGTGTGTTTGTGTGTGTTTTGTGTACTCACCTATTTGTGGTTGCAGGGGTCGAGTCTTAGCTCCTGGCCCCGCCTCTTCACTGGTTGCTACTGGGCCCTCTCTCTCCCGGTGGGGTGTGTGTGTGTGTGTGTGTGTGTGTGTGTGTGTGTGTGTGTGTGTGTGTGGTGTTGTGTGTATGTGCGTGTGTGTGTGTATATGTGTTAATGTGTTAATGTGTTTTGGGGAGTGAATAGTATGATTATGTTGATATGTTTTATTGTGTGAGTGTGTTTGTGTGTGTGTGTGTACTCACGTAATCCTCACATAATTGCAGTTGCAAGGATCGATTCATAGCTCCTGGCCAAGCCTCTCCACGGGTCGCTACTAGATCCACTTTTCTCCTGTTCCATGAGATTTATCATACCTCTTTTTAATGTATGTATGGATCGTGCTTCGAATGCTTCACTCTCCAGATTATTCTACTTCCTGACAACTTAAAAAAGCAAAGAAATACTTTTTTAAACACCCCTATGGCTCATCTGAGTCTTTAACCTCCAGTTGTGTCCCATTATTCTGGCCTTGTCCACCTTGTCAGTTCTTCTGAGGATTTTTCGACGTTTATCTTTGTCTCCCAACGTCTTTTGTACTCCCGGTCATCAGTTTGAGTTCTCTTAACATCTCCTTTTAGGACATACCCTTTGCTTCGCGACTAGTCTTGTTTGTAAACCCGCACTTTCTGTAAGTGGTTGTAATTCCTGAAGCCTTTAGTTAGCGCTCCCGTAATCAGGACTTGGTTACTGTGCTTTGGTAGGTGCAAAGTCCTGTAATTGGTAGTCTAGATACTGTAATTGTTAGTTACAAATCCCCGTAATTAGTAGTTAGATCTCAGGTAAATTAGTACTTCGATTTTAAATCTAATTTCCAAATTAGAATTCTTCTAACTGGTAATTAGAATACCTCTAACTGTAATATTACCGATTGCAACGTGTGGGACTAAAACGCCCTTCCTAACTACTGTCACTGTCATGCCACTGAAAATTACCCCCTTGTGTCTGTTTGGAAAAACAATAGATAAAGGGTAAAAGGGGGAAATTTGCACCTCAATTTCCTAAATTTTTCAAAAAAAAGGGTTTCCCCCTAATTTAAACTTTATTTTTAAAATCTAAATTTTTAATTTTTTGGTTAAATGAAAGGGAAACAAAATTTTTGGGTTTGGTGGAAAATACTGTTATTTTTTTCCAAAAAAACGTTGTTATATGAAAATAGAGGGCCCAAATTACTTTTATTTAATAAAATATGTTAGGGAAAAGGGGGAAACTGAGTTTGGTGTCTGCACAGAAGACACCGCCTTTTTTGTTTTTAAATTTGGGGAGGTAAACGCCCTGAGTAATGGGAAAAAATTTTTCGTGCTTTTGAGGTTAAAATTGGGATGAAACCCCTCTAAAATTTAGGAGGCGAAATTTTTGGGATGGCTTTCCCCTCCCTTAATTTGAGTATAGGTGACTGGACAAGCGCTCCGGGAAACCTCAGTTTAAACCCTTTTTATTTTTTAATTTTGGGAGGTATTTCGTAAATTTGACATTTGGGTTTTCTGAGTACAATTTCCCTTAATCTCCGGGTCAAATTGGTGAGTGATTTTTAAGATATTCTTCTTTGTTATGTAAATGTGTTTAAAATAAAAATTTTTTAATTTAATTACAGTCCAAAAAATTTTTTTTTTCCCGCATTCCGGTGATACATATTTCATTTGAAAATTAATGGGGTCCAGAGCAATTTGTGGATATGAAAGGGGTTAGGTATCGAAGGGAGGCATTTTTTGCGACCTGGTGCCCCCAAATTTCCCTACTTGTCTAACTGAAAATTTAATTTAATATTTTTGTTCTTTTAACTGTTAGTACATAATGAAACTTTCAGATAAATGTCATTTTTCCAAAATTTAATTTGCCCTTTGGGGCCTTCGAACTGGAGAAAATTAGGGGGGAATCATTAATTATTTTAAATTTATTTTAATAATTATATGTGAAATGAAAAGGTGGAGGGAAAGGGTTTAAAAAAATTTTAAACTTAATGGTAGTGGATTAAATTATTACAATTTTAAATTTGGATAATTTCAAGTGGTGGCAAAGATTATATTAATGTGTATAAGGGGATGTGTAATTGATAACCCAAAGGGTAGCAAATTATTTTAATGGGGAAATTTTTAAAATTTTGCAAACCCAAAAGGGTGGTAGGATTTATTTAATGTATTTGTACAATTAATTTAAATAAAAAAATTTTGGCCCCAAAAATTTATATCATTTGTATGTGAAATTTGAAAGCTAAGTGTACTAATTATTTTAAATGTGTAAATTTTTTTTGCAAATGCCAAATTCTGGCAAGGTTTTAAATTAATTTTTTTAAATTATTAATTTTTGATGAGCCAATTTTGTATTAATTTACATTTAAAATTTATTTTTTTAATTTTTTTTACACTATTGCTAAGCTCAAGTACTAGGTTTTAAATTCAAAGGAAAGTTTTTATCAGTGTTGTAAGTTGTAATCATTTGTTATTAATTGATTTGAATTTAATCATTACTCATGACTGAAAATGGGGAAATTAATATGGGAAAACAAAAAAATGTTTTTTTGATCAAAAAAAAGCATCACGGGCAAGCTAAAAAAGGGCATTTTAACAAAAGCAACAAAAAAATTTTTTGGGAATTAATAAATTCCAAGAAATTGTAAAAACTAAAGTTTTAAAAAAATTGTATTTAGATGTTTTGGGTTAAAAATTGTAAACTGTGTAGAGGAGACTAAAGTAGATCTCATGATTAATCATATTATGTTTTAAAAAGAAAAGATTCTTTCTTGTAAAAGCGGGCCCCTTGAAAAAATTTAAAATGTGAAACCAGGCAGATAATCTTTTCTGCCCAACAAATAATATGTCTTTGCCAAAACAAACCCCAAAATTTTATGTTTACCTGAAATTTAATTCTGGAGAAAAATTTTGGGGGAGGAATTTTTGAAAAATTTTTAAAGACCCTGGGGCTGACAGAAATGACCTCCCTGTGTAACAAAAATTTTTATTTTACACTAAAAGGAAAAGTAAGGGGAGATGCCACATACTCATACAACCCTTTCCCAGTGTAATGACCCCTTACAAGGAAGCATTTGGGCTTTTTTTAAAGGTCTTTTTATGGAAAATATGAACAAAGTGGGTTTGGGATCAGTGAATATCATTGTTAGTTTTAAAAATCTCCCGGACATATTTTAAAAAGGGTTTTTCACCCTTTAGAATTAAACGGGAGACACTCTAAAAAAATTTAAGTAAAAAATATAATATAAAGGAACAGACTGGTTTTTTGGGTGCCAGGGAAACCAGAAAATTAAGCTGTAAAACACTTGAATCCCCCTTCTCGAACAAATATCACAAAGGATTTTTGGTCTGGAGGAAATAAGATATTTCAAAATTTAAATTGGGGCATTTTGCAGACCGTAAACTTACTCATTTTAAATTTTGGCAACCATAATAACTCTGAGGTTTTTGGCCCAATTTCAAAAAGGGGGAAAAATTTTACCCCCAATGTTAAAAATAAAAATTTCTTTTCCTAAAAAGAGTTGCTAGGTGCATATCAAGTAGCGGGAATTAAAAAAAAATGTTTCTCCAAAAGGGTAAAAAGAATAAGTACCCCCCCTATGAGTAGCCCAGTTAAAAGAAACAGTCAAAGAAAAGAAGATTGCTTTTCTGAAAGGGGTACCTTTTTTTTCTAAAAAATTGAAATTGCATAAAATTCCCAGGGAAATTTGATAAATTTTAAAAAGATTGGGGGAAAAAAATTTTTTTGGAAAAAAAAACACATGCATCGGGTTTTTTGGTAATCACAAGGGTTAAAAGATTTTTCATGCCAAAATTTATGGCCCACTTTTTGGGCCCACTTTCACGGAGTAAAAAGGTTTCCCTAAGACCACTCCTTTGATTTTTGGGTTTAATTGTAGTCCCAGGAGTAAAAAAATTTGTACCTAGTTTAAATGACTGTTTAAATGACGGGTTTCCGTTTTTTGACAGAAAAATTAGGGGGATTTCTTATTAAATTTCAGGAAAAATGAAGTTTTCCCTTTTAAGGCCTGACATAAGAAAAAGCTTTCCTAAGAGGGGGTTTTACAAGAGGCGACCAGGATTGTACCCGCTTCTTAGGGCCTAGAATCCTATTCCCCCAAATTACCCCTCTAAAAACCCTTTTCCCCCCCCGCTTTGGAGGTTTTTTTGGTGTTAAATCCCAGTCCTTTTCCTACTTAAAACCCGACGAAAAAATTTGCACCCCTTTAAAAACTTTATGGGAAAGGGTCCACTGAGTAAAGTAAGGAGCAAAAAAATTTTTTTGGGGACAATTTCCTGGGGGGAAACGTCAACTGAAGGGGAAAATGTTAAATTTGATTTAAAGGGAGAGGCTAATAAAAAAAATTTGCAAAGTGCAAATATCCCCTCTGGGGGAAGGGAATAGAAATTTCTTTCCAAATTAAAGGACAAAAAAAAGTAAGATTTCCCGGGAGATAAAGGCCAAAACGTTTAATGTTTGGGTTAAACCCGGGGGAAACGGGAGGGGAAAATTTGTTAATTTTAAACCTAAAAATTACAGTATCCCCAAAATAAATTAACTAAAAGAGTTTTGCTTGCAAAGGAATTAGTGTCACCCCTTACTAAAAGAGGGAAAATTTTTAATTCGGAAGAAAGGGAAAAACTTAAATGTGCTTGGGATGAAATTTTACCTGGGGAATTCATTAACGGTGGGATAAATTTAAATTTGGGGGAAATTAGGGAAAAATTTCCCAAATGTTGGAGTTCCCACGCCAGGGGGGCCAATCCAAATGGGAAAAAATGTCCCTCCACTTTTTTTGTAAAGCTTAAAAATTGGCTTTTGGGATCTTTTGCTTACCTTCAATGTAATAGTGTTATTTCTTTTTTATGTCAAAGGGGCAAAAAGTGCCCTCCAATTCAATCACGTACCTTACCCATTTGGGAAAATTAACAGCCATTTATGTAGGTGTCAAATTAGCAAAATTTTATAAGGGAAAAAAAGTTGCAGGGGATAAATTTTTAGCGCCCCTGTTAATTTTGGGCTGATAATGAGGTATCTTACCAAAGGAATTTGTTTAATTTGGAAAAAATTAAAAATTTCGTACGTACAAAAAGACTCGCTGAAATTAATCGATGCAAAAGGGGAAATATAAAAAGTTTGGGGGCAGCATATGGAAAATTTAATCATAACCTGGTAGGAGAATCCAGCTGTTTTTTTGTCTCGAGGGTTTAAACTTTTGCTAAATTTGGGGAAATGCTGTATCATGGGTTTAAAGGACCGGGTGGTTTTTAAAAAAAAGTAAAGGGCTGTACAAAAAAGGGGAAAATTGCTCCTGTTGAAAATTTTCTGTGCCCACCCTCCAATTGTTTTTTCCTCCCTGCCCCTTGATATTAAAAAGGGAAATTTTTTTTACCCAAACTAATCAATGTAACTAAGTTGGGTTTTTAAATTTTTAAAAAAAGATGAAAATATCATATAAGTTTTCACATCCCCTTTAGTATTGGGTTTTAAAAAGGGTACAGGAGAAAATTTTATGGGGAAAAGGAAATTTAAATTTATGATTTAAAGTAAAATTGTGAATTCCATAATAGAGAAAAAATGGGCTGTTTTTAGGAAAAAATGTAAAATTTGGTGCAGAGGTGGTTTCCAAAAGCGGGAAATTGGGGGGAATTTTTGCTAAACACACTTTTTCTGCCCCAAAAAACCCCATCTAACAAAATTTAAAAATTTTTCTAAAAGCCCATAAAAATGTAATGCATGGGTTTGGGGGACAAGTACCTTTAAAATTTTATTTGGGAAAAACCCTTTTTGGATTCCAAAAAGGACGGCAAAGTGTAAAAAGGGTGTTAAAAACCCTTTTGTAAAAATGTCGCCGGTGGATGCCAGATCCTATATGTACCCAGGTCCTCCCCCCCCCCCCCCCCCATTTCCCCAAAAGGGGGTGGGGCAATTTGAAAAACCTTTTTTATGTAAATGGTAGGGCTAAGTAGTCCCAATAATTTTAAAAAGGTTTTCTTCAGATGGGTTTCCCCTGAAAGTTAAAGTTTGTTTGTTCACCTGTACTGCAACCCAGGGGAGTTTTTAAATTTTGAAGTGGCACAGGACTTGTCTGCGAAAATTTATTCAGCTGGGTTTTGAAAAAATTTTCAGCTAGGAGAACCCCGTCCCAGATTTATGATTTTAGATAATGCCACAAATTTTGGCCCGGTGCTCAACATTTGGAAAAGAAAATTTAAAAAAAAAGAAAAGATGTTTAAACTCTGTTAACCCAACGAGGGGTACCTGGGGAAAATTTTTTTACCCGAGCCCCTTGGGAGGGGGGGCTGTAAAGAAAGACTGATAGGCACAAAAGAGGTGTCTCCCCAAAGTACTTTCACCCGGGAAAAGGGAAATTTAAATTTTGGGAAAAATTCCATGCAGTGTTTGTGGAGGTGGAGAAAAACGTATAAATAAAGACCTCTCTCGGGACATGAAGGGTATCTGATGCAATGTGTTAACACTCACCTAATATGTGGAAGGAAAATTTGGGAACGCCCCTGTCTATAGAGTAATTTTGGAAGAAAGTGAGAAGATCACAATGATGCGGCCCCTGTTTTTTGTGTGTTTAAAAAAAAAAATGTTAAAAAAAGTAATTGATCATTGGTCTAAAATGTGGGGTAAAGGAAAAATTTTTTCTTAAAACTATTTGAACACTTTTTTGGTGCGACAGAGGGAGTAAATCGACAGAACATTAACCAGGTGCATTGCATTGTTTGTAAATGAAAAAACATCGAACCCTTGTGGCCTCTGGGCAAAATACTGACATTGTTCCCAGATGCCCAAGGGTTGTCAAATAATGTCAAAAGTTGTGTCGTTTGGGAGGAAAGTTTAAGCACAATTAATTAAATTTATTCCCTTGGGAAAAAGGTGTTCAAAACAAACGTAAAAAGAAAATTGAGGGGGAATTTTCAAAGAGAGATATGGAAGATAAAAGCCCGACCCAAATGATGTCGGAAGATAAAATCGTAGTTTAAAACCCAATAGGGAAAAAGCCAATCCAAGGGGGGAATGGCTGGAATCGTCTCCCAAAGGGGGAGTAATTTGAGTCGTTTTTGGGAACGAAAAACCCCCCTGGCCGCCCGTGTGGAAAATACTGTACATTTTTTCCAGAAATACAAATAGTTTTGTGTAAATAGATGGCCATACTTTATTTTTAAAAAAATATGTTATGGAAAAAGGGAAACTGAGCCTGCGTCTGTGCAAAAAGGCCCCTCGCCCCTTTTTTTTTTTTTGAAATTTAGTAAAAACAAAGTAAAAGGGAAAATTTTTCGTGCTCTAAAGGGTTTAAAATTTGGGGTGAACCTCTCCCAAAAAGGAGGCAAAATTTTTGGATGTGATTTTTTTGCATAATTTGAGTATCAGGGGAAATGGACAAGACAGCTCCAGGAACCTCAGATAATCTGTTTTTGTTTAATTCCGGCCAGTATTTTGTAAATTTAAAACAGTGAGGTTTTCTGAGTATAATTTCACCTTGATCTCCAGTCAAAAATTTGGGGGTGATTTTAAGATATTCCCTTTTTTGTTTTTAAAAAGTGTTTATTAAAATAATTTTTTTTAATTTTAAAATACAAATCCACAAAAAATTTTTTATTTACCACATTCCTGGGGAACAATTTCATTTGTAATTTAATTTGGTCCAAAGCAACTTGTGGGGTATGGGGCAGTGGTAGGTTCGAAGGGGGGGACATTTTTTTCGGGCCTAGGTGGGCCCCAATTTTCCCTTTTTCCCCTTGGGTTTAAAAAATTAAAAAATAATTTTTGTTTTATTTACTGTTATGTACATAAGATACCCTTTAGAAAAATGTAATTTTTTTCCCCAGGTTGGGTTTTTTTGGGTTTTTTAAAACCACGAGAGTCCTTTTTAAACCGCTTATCATTTTGTACAATTTTCAGTTAAGAATTCTTTTATCCTTAAAACAGTGGTTAAATCTCAGCCAAATGCACCTTTTAAAATTTTTACCAAATAAAAAACCCCTCCCCGGGTTTGGGTTTATTTGCTAGGTTTAATGCCTATTTGACCTCAAATGGTGGTTTCACCCCCAAACCAGAACACTTTAAAACCCCTAAAATAAGGTTTAAATGAAACCCAGTTAAAGTAAATACGTAAAAAAAACCCTTTTTGGTTTTTTGGTGGATAATGTGTTTTCTGCCCGAGAAGCCCCCTTTTGTTGATCAAACTTTTAGTAAAACAAATTTTGAAAAAAATTTCGTTTATGTGGAGCGATAATTGAACATACGTAAAAATTTTTTTTATTTCACAGAAAAGGGTTAAAATGGGGGCTAAAGGAAAACCAATAACCAGAAATAAATAACAAAAAATTTAATAACAAAGAACAGAAGGGGATGTAGAAAGGGGCTCCCATGCACTGTAGAGGAGGAAACTAAAAATTTGTCATCGTCAGGTAGCAAAAAAGGGCTGTAAAAGTGTTGCCCCCGACGGCAGAGTACACAGCATAAAAAACACGGTGGGGGGGGGGGGGAAAGAGGGGGGGGCGGGGGGAAGAGCGGGGGAGGGGGGGGTTTTGAAATGACTTTTTGCCGTTGTGATTTTTGAAAGAAGGGAAATGAAGCAAGTTTAGAACAAAAATCAGCAGCAGTTCCAAGAATTTTTAAAGACGTAAAGGAAACCTAATGGTCCCCAATAGACACGGGAAATTTAAAAAACACTCCATTCAAGGCCGAAATCGTTGTTTACGAGGGTATTTTTTATTATTTTTATTTTAAAATTATTATTATTATTATTTTTTAATTTTTAATTTTTTAATTTAATTTTTAATTTTTTAATAATTTTATATAATTTTTAAAAATTATTTTTTTTTATTATTTTTATTTTTATTATTGTAAATAAAAATAATAATAATAATTATTAAAAATTATTATTATTTTTATTATTATTAATTATTAATTTTTTTAATTTTATTTTTAATGAGTAAGACAAAGGGGGTCATATACTCCCTTGGGTAGCGGGAAAATAATTTTTTTGAAAAAGCAGAGTGTATGTATCTCGGTTTCGGGAAAATAAAGAATTTGGGGACCAACATCGACATCCCTCCCCCTTGGGGCAGTACACAAGTGACGGGTGACACGACGGGGGCTGAGGGGAAGGTCGTCGCTTCCTCAAAACAAAAGGGGGGGAGGGACTGATAAAGAGTGGGGGAAAGGGGCTGATAATAGTGGGAGAGGGGGAAAGAACATTGTCAGTTATGTCAAGCGAGCGAAATTTTTGTGAAACCGGGCGGTAAAAAAGGGTTTGGTACGAGGGAGTCGTCTGTCGGGCAGTAGGTAAATCAAAAGTAGTCAGTTGGTGAGTAAGTCTGTCGTTAGTAAAAAAGTTTAGAAAGTCATCGGGAAGGGTTTCAGAGAGGCGTGGCAAACTGGGGTTTGGACAGAGTGAATGAATCCATCCTCGTTGATGGGGTCATGAGACACGGGTCACGATCTCTGTGTTTGGGGAAATGATTGTGGGGAAAAGGGACCCACTTGTAAAAATGTTGTAGAAATTTCTGACAATTTATGAAAAAAGACCAATTCAACTAAAGTGACATTTTTTTTTGGAAGCTAAATGTTGCCACAGTAAAATATCCCCTTTGCGCACTTGGTCCTGTTCCAAAAAGTGCCTGAGATGTTGTGTTAAACTTTACCCAGTAAGAATGTGTTGAGCATGAGACACAGTAAGTGAAATGGAAAACGATATGACCGAACAGTGACTTTACCCGGGGGCACTCTAAAGGGCCATGACGGTTGGGTAGCCAGTGCATCCTGGTGGACCAGGGAGCAGGACCACTGGTTAACCATGGTTTACCAGTGATTAAGGACATCGAAGTTCTAATTTTCATGAATAGATTTTTAATTTTAATCCTTCTTTAATAGAATTCAAGTGTACTTGAGTAACGAGCTGATTTAAACCCTAACGGGTCCTAACAATGCAGGACTTAAACCGAAGGCTCACGGGGCTTTGGGATCCGCCTGTTAGCCAAACCAAAAACACCATGACCCGCAACGTAATTAAATCTTTTTCCCCCTTTCTGGCCCCCTTATGTGTAAATTTTTTGAATGTAATTTTTTAAATTCATTTTTTTACATCCTCTGGTCAAGACCAAAAAAGGAACACATGAGTTATTTTTTCACAAAATTCCAAATTTATAATTAAAACACATACACCCCAAATTAAAAAAAAAAAATTTAAAAAATATATAATTATATAAAAATTTATTTATAATTTTTTAAAAAATATATATATATATTTTTAAAGCATAAAAACTAAAAACCAATAAAAATTTTGTCGTAAAGAAGTATGTTGTTAAGTATAACCTGCCCTAGTTCCATAATTATTTTTGTGTCCCCCTTCCCATTCTGTCTATTTTTGAAGGTTCACAAGATTTAATGGAAAGTTCTACAAGTATTTTACAACCAAAAATTTCTCGTTTTCCCCTGATCATTTCCTTAAAAAAACGTATAAATTGTAAAGTAAGAAAAAATTTTTTGTGAAGAAAATTTTAATGGAATTGGTCCGGATGAGCTTTTTTAAAATCAAATTATTAAATTTTGGGGGTTTAAAATTTACAATCTTTCTAAATAAAACGTTATTTTGGAGTGTTTTGATAAATTTTTTTTCAGCCAAGGTGATCTTTTCCGCTGGCCAGTTTTTTGTTTTTGGCTTACAGTCATCCCGGTCCAACTTTAGATTTAAACCCAAAAGTCCCCAAAATGTTTATTCAACAAAAATCTCTTGATTAAATTTACATAATCCACAGTGAGTCTTTCCTCCCCTAAGTTAAAAATTTAGAAAAAAAAATTTGGTGCAAGGGCTCTGCTTTCCCTTTTATGGGCAGAGGGGAAAAAATTAGTTTCATTGGGTAACAAAGGTAGACGAGAAGGTAATTGCAGTAACAAAGAACTCATTGATTTTTCCATAGCTCTAAACCTCCCGCAAACGACCATTAAATAAATTTGCACCTGCCGTTAAGTAATTCGCTGGGGGCTTAAAAGGGGGCAAAAGGGAGTTTCATCGATCAGGGATAGGGGGGATGGACTTTTGCACACTAACGGGTATTTTTACATTGAACGGGAAAAGTGTCACTACTTTAAGGGAAACTACACTGCTCGAGGTATTGAACACTGTCTTTTTCCCCCACTCAAGATATTACATTGCCTATTTAAAAGTTTAGTACATAGAGGAGGACTTCACATGGGGTAAAATGGGGAACAGCGTTTTTAATTCACTACTTTCAAACAGGGTGCAGTTTAGGTTAAAAAATAGGTGAAGAATCCAAACCTTGAATACAAATTTTCCGGGGAAGAGAAAAGTACCAGAGGTAACCGCGAGGCCCCCCAAGGGTAATTTTGGGGACCCCAGCCCTCCCAAGTCCGGGGGCTCTCAAGGCATTGTGGGACCCTGGCCCTAAAAGGCCAGAGGGTCCAATGGTTATTTCTGGTACCCGGCCCCCTAGAGGTCCAGGGAGGCGTCTAAAGGGCATTGCGGGGACTTGGCCCCCTTTAAGGGCCCCGGGAGGCGTCCAAGGCACGCTGGTCCCTGAACCCCCTCAGAAGTCCGCGAGGCCCTCAAAGGATCCACTGCTGGTACCTTGGCCCTCTCAAGACCCCGCGAGGCCCTCAAGGATACTGCCCTGGCCCTCTCAGAGGTCCAGGGGGGCCCGTCCACGATCGACTTCGAGGCCCATAAAAAATTAAAAAAAAACAACCCCGAAACCACGAGAGGAATCAAACAAAAAATAATCTAATTTAAAAATTCTTAAATAAAAGGCTTTTTTTTCCTTCTTTTTCGATGGGACTGATGATAAGGGGAAAAAATTTT
>NW_026466385.1:0-35098 GCF_026875155.1 Cherax quadricarinatus
TTAACTAAGAAATGAGAAATCAGTGAAAAAACATTAAGTAAACAATTACTATAAAGCACAATGAGTTTTACAAAACAGGTCAAGGGTTGCATTCAGTTAGGTAGTGTTTCTGTTGGGAGTGTTTTTTAAAAAAAATAAAGAGTTTGGGTTTTTAGTTTAACTTTTAAATGTGATATAATTGTGAAAACATTTAAAATAAAATTTATAATTTTTCAGTTTTCATATTTTTTTTGGTTTGGGTGAGTAAGGATCTTTGAAAGACTTGAATTTATAAACAGAGTGTTTCTTTATATTTACGGGAAATGAATTCCAATTTTAGGGCCTTTTATGTGCATTGATTTTTGCATAGTGGAAGGAACGAGGAACATCAAAAGTTCGTGCCTTGTTTATGGTCAGTGTTCTGTTGAGGTTGCAGGAAGTTTGGGGGGGGAGGGTTAAACAAGTTAAGGTTCTATGTATGTAAAGGTGCAATAAAAGTAGGATGTTTTGTAGGTGAGTGGGTTGAGTGTTTGAATATTGGTGGATGTGCTCCCTGTAGTGAGAATTTGTTATTCTAACTGCAGCCTTTTGTTGAGTAATTAGTGGTCTGAGATGGTTAATTTTGTTGTTGAGCCCATGCAACAAATTCCATAGGTGGACAGGGTAAATAAGAGAGTGATATAGGCCAGGGGGGCTGACTGTGAAACATAGTACTGTATCTTCGATAGTATGCCTACAGTCTTGGAAATTTTCTTAGAAATTTGTTGTAATGTGTATGAAATTTGAGTCTATTATCAAGGTGGATTCCTAAGAATTTTCCCTCTGTTAGTTTTGTGATAGGTGATCCTTTATCATTAGTTTAAGAGGGACATCTGTAGCTCTGTTCCCAAAAACTGAATGAAGTAGGTTTTGTCAATGTTTAGTGTAAGTTTGTTAGTCCTAAACCAGGTAGATATTTTCTGTAATTCGGTATTTACAGTATT
Organism: Cherax quadricarinatus; assembly: GCF_026875155.1. NCBI lineage: Eukaryota > Metazoa > Arthropoda > Malacostraca > Decapoda > Parastacidae > Cherax > Cherax quadricarinatus. Next base: position 963 of record NW_026466385.1, read on the forward strand.
GGCTAGCGGACTGGGCTTGGTGAGAGAAGACGTATGTATTTTCATCTGCAAATAGTGTGGGTTTGAGTAATTGCGAAGCATTTGGAAAGGGCATTTATGTATAGGAGAAAAAAGAAGAGGGGCCCAAGACCACTTCCCTGTGGGACACCAACTGTAATTGGTTGCGCAGAAAGTTTGCCCCATTTGCGTACACATATTGGCTTCTGTTGCTGAGGTATGACTTGAGGTAGTTGAGGGAGTGCCCCTTATACCATAGTGTGGACAATTTTACGTGGAGCAAGTCATGGTCAACTGTATCAAAAGCTTTACGTAAGTCCAATGAAGATCCCCAGTGGGACTTCTTTTTTTTCTATTGCAGTGTATATAATGTTCTAGCATGTGCATAATAGCATCATTAGTAAATTTTTATTAGGCCTGAATCCAAATTGGCAGGGGTTTAGTATGTTTTGGGAGATAAGGTAGGAGTAGATTCGTTAAAGAATTTAAATTTTTTTAAAGATTTTGAGAGAGGGTGTAAGTTGGATATTGGCCTATAAATTATTCAACTCTGTTTGGTCTCCTCCTTGTGGATCGGGTGACCCTTGCTATTTTTAGTACTGTAGGGAAGGTGGAGGATTCAACGGATTTTTAAAGAGGGTTGCAATGTTGGTGATAGCACTTGTGACACTTTTTTGTATATAAAGGGGGTAAGGTATTTAAATCTCCTGCCTTGTTTTTTAGTCGTTGATAAAAAGGGGACTCGTAGGGGTTTAGTCGGAGCTAGGAACAGTTTTTTTGGGTAGTTCCCGGTGAGGTGTCTTTTTGGGGGTATCTGAGCTTGGGATTTTATGGAAAGGGTTTTGTCCTATAGGGAAAAATCATTGGTCTGTTTGCGTTTCTGTTGGTGGGAGTTGGGGTTTTCACTGATTTGCTAATTTTATTTCGCTATTTCGTGATATCTTTTTTTTTCCCCAGAATTTCTGATAGGGTTTTCCGGTCTTTTTTTTTTCACCTCGTAATTTGGATAATTTTTCTCTAATACAATTTTTTTTCCCCTTTCTATCGGGCTGGTATGGCGGTAACTTTTTGTTTGGTCTCGGGTTATGTGACCCATTCGTACTTTTTTTTCATTTGGGTGTTTTGGGTTTTTATGGATTTGAGAATGCTGGGTGTTGCCGGGATGTTCAGTTCTTTGCTGTCATCTTTTTGTTTTTTTTTAGGCAGTGCTTTTATAGGTTTTGGGGTTTTTTTTTAGAAATTATTAATACATTCTCAAAACTGTATAGGTTTCTAGCCAGTGTGCCAATAAATGTTTCTATTGCTGTTGTAATTTATTAAGGGCCCCTCATTGTAAAGTCAAAGGGAACTTTAGTGCTTGGGTAGTTTCCCAAAGAGTTTTTATGAGGAAGTAGGGTAGTGTCTGTGGTATTATCTGAAATTTAGCCGTTTTTAAAAGGGGGTATGGTTTGGTCCAAATGTGGTAAAGGGGAAACACTAGTCTCTGTAATCTTGTAGGTTTTGTTACTGTTGGTAGTAACTACATTACTCTTTGTGTTTGTGAATTCAGTAACGGTGGGTCCTGGTCTTGCGGGAGTTTTATATTAAGTCTTTAAAATGGTAAAAAAACCGACATTTTGTTAGGTAAGACACAATGCAAGTTGGGTATTTTCTGTTCTATAACTTTTCTGATCGCTAAAAAACCACTGTGTAGGCAAAAACGTTTCATAATAAAGAACCAAAATGTTGCATATTTCTTACCAAAAACCAAATTAAGTCACCTGAGAGTGTAAAAAAAATCTTTGTTCAGGTCACATTATCAATATTTCCTAGTTTTGACAAAAATGGGTAATGTTTGACTGTGGAACTCTTAGATTTTTATCAATTGAGAGTTTTGGAGAAACTTGGATTTGAAAATTTGTATTATATTTCCCCTTTTCCCCATCCCTTGTGCAAGATTAGTGATAAAGATTGGTCTGAGAGTAATGCTGTCCCACCCCCTTGGGGTCGGCCTCAGTTTGTGGGGCTGTTAACCAGGAATGGCTAGACACTGTACTATCAGGCTTTACCCAGGTTTCAGTTAGTGAATGATGGACATATTGGCAGTAAGGAATTTAGTAATGCTATAGGTCCACAAATGCTTCTTAAAGACGATATTGTTTAAAATAGTTATGTTTTGTTTGGGATGAAAGTGCCTTTGAATTTTTCTCGTGTGTAATTTCAGTAAAAAGTTTTTTATTTAAGTCATTAAAAAAGAGGGTTGATCGGGCAATCTTGTAACATAAATTTGATGAATCAAGTTTGAATTTAAATATAAAACAAAATAAATAGTCTTAAGTAAAAAATAGCACCTGGATTATTTAACAAATTAAAATAAAAGCTAAGGGACTAATACAAATAAAGTGTGACAAAAAGTGGAGCTTGGAAATGGTAGTAGGGAGTAATATAAAAAGGTAATTTTTAAGTTTGAAATAGTATAAAATTATAATATAAAAGGGGGCAAAAAAAGTTTGTGTGAAAAATAAAGTGGTAATCAAAAAATGACTTTGGAATATAATGGCAAAATTTTGAATTTTTTACTTTAAACACCTAAGAAAGCACCTTTTTATTTTAACAATTGTGAATATATTAAACTAGGATAGTTATAAAGCTAAAAAAAAGGAGAAAAAATATAAGGGACTAAAATTAAGTAAGGTAAGCAAAAATTAAATGGACAGATGGTAGGAATTAAATATAAACTTATAATAAAAAATACAAATTTTAAATGGTATTGCAATTTCACTAGAGTTGGTAAGGTTGTTGACAAAACAAGATTATAAAATGATTTTAAAATTGACAAAAAAAATTCACATAAAGTACCAAAAGAAAATAGTAAAAAAAAATAAAAAAGGAATGTCTTGGTTATAAAAAGATAGTAAAAGGGTAACAGGGACACAGGTACAAGGGGTAATATAAAGGTTGGGGTTGAAATTAAAAATTGAAAATTTGGGACAAAAAGTTATGGGGAAGTATAAAATAATGTTTTAATGTACAAAAAAAAATTTATGGTATAAATATGGTGTTTAATAAAATTTTAGTAAGTAAAAATGATTTCAAAAAAGGAAAAAGTAAGTTTATTTTATTCAAATTGCACGAGTTAATTATGGTTTTATGGGAGTACAAAGGGAATTAAAGTAATCAAAGGGTAGTAAAAGTGGGTTTAAAAGGTAAAGGAATTAGATAAGTAATGGTTATTAAATGTCAAAAAAGTTAAGAGTAAATTGAAATTTTTGTAAAAATGATATTTATTAATTTTTGTAAGTAATACAATTGTAGTATTTAAAAAAAATTTAGGTAGTAATATGGACGAGAAAGTACAAATTTGCTAATGTTTAAGGAAAAAAGTAAAAAAAAAATCACATAAGGTGACTTATGCTTTCTAGTAAAAACCAAAATGAGGTAGTGATTTTTTTAATTTCAAAGATTTTGACAATGAAATTTGAACAAAAATGGGGGCAAAAAGACACTACACTACGAGGGTTTTAAAGGGTTGGGCATTGTTTTGTTTTTCTCGAAAATTTGTATCCCGAGAAATGTGATAGTCATTTTGTTCGTTTTTGTGACTTACCACATTTTTTTTCCAACAGAATTTTTCCCCTCCTGGTGAAGCATTGTGTATTGTGAAATTTTTCTCCCGCTTAAGTTTTTGACTCTAACAGGAGGTTCTGACGTTTTTTTGGGGGGGAAGACACCTTTTATGTATACCTCTTTCTTTACTTTAATAGATGCAATAATTAAGTCTTTTTTCCTGTCATGTGAGTGGAATCACTGTACAGTGGACCCACGCATAACGATGGCATCACATAGCGATTATTTCGCATACCGCTTACTTTAATCGCAAAAATTTTGCCTCACATACCGCTTAAAAAAACCCGCTTACCAATTTTCGTCCGAGACGCGCTCACATGTTCCGCCGGTGGCATTGTTTACCAGCCAGCCTCCGCGGTAACATCCAAGCATACAATCGGAATATTTCGTATTATTACAGTGTTTTCGGTGCTTTTTCTGGAAAATAAGTGACCATGGGCCCCAAGAAGCTTCTAGTGCCAACCCTACAGCAATAAGGGTGAGAATTACAATAGAGATGAAGAAAAAGATCATTGATAAGTATGAAAGTGGAGTGCATGTCTCCGAGCTGGCCAGGTTGTATAATAAACCCCAATCAACCATCGCTACTATTGGTGGTACAGCTGCTGCTGCTGCTGCTGCACTGTCAGCTGCTGCTGCTGCTGTAGCACCGTTGTTGGTGTGGCTTATGAGATACCAAGAAACAATTAACCCCAGAGGATTTGCCACCCAGGATAACCCAAAAAAGTCAGTGTCATCGAAGACTGTCTAACTTATTTCCATTGGGGTCCTTAATCTTGTCTCCCAGGATGCAACCCACACAAGTCGACTAACACCCAGGTGAACAGGGAAAAATGCCTGGAACTAGTGCACATATTGGTGAATTTAAAGCCAGCAAAGGTTGGTTTGAGAGATTTAGAATCGTAGTGGCATACACAGTGTGATAAGGCCTGTTCTGGAAGAAAATGCCAAACAGGACCTACAGTACTCAGGAGGAAAGGCACTCCCCAGGACACAGTTGTCTCATCAGTCATTAGCTTGCATCTTCAATAAAGGTAAGTGTCATTTATTCTTCATTTAGTAGACTAGTACATGCACAATATATACTGTGCATGTACTACTCTACTATTGTGCATGTATCCTTCTCTTTGTGTGTGGGAAAATGTATATTTCATGTGGTAAAATTTTTTTTTTCATACTTTTGGGTGTCTTGCACGGATTAATTTGATTTCCATTATTTCTTATGGGGAAAATTCATTCACATAGCGATTATTTCGCATAACAATTACCCCTCTTGCACGGATTAAAGTCGTTAACCGGGGGTCCACTGTACTTCCCATCTCCAGGACTCAAGTCCGGCCTGCCAGTTTCCCTGAATCCCTTCATAAATGTTACTTTGCTCACACTCCAACAGCACGTCAAGTATTAAAAACCATTTGTCTCCATTCACTCCTATCAAATACGCTCATGTGCGCTTGCTCGAAGTCCAAGCTCCTCGCACACAAAACCTCCTTTACCCCCTCCCTCCAACCCTTCCTAGGCCGACCCCTACACCGCCTTCCCTCTACTACAGATTTATACACTCTCGAACTCATTCTGTTTTGTTCCATTCTCTACATGTCCAAACCACCTCAACAACCCCTCCTCATCCCTCTGGATAATACTTTTGGTAATCCCACACCTTCTCCTAATTTCCGAACTACGAATTCTCTGTGTTATATTCACACCACACATTGCCCTCAGACATGACATCTCCACTGCCTCCAGCCTTCTCGTTGCAACATTCATCACCCATGCTTCACACCCATACAAGAGTGTTGGTACAACTATACTCTCATACATTCCCCTTTTTGCTTCCATGGACAAAGTTCTTTGTCTCCACAGACTCCTAAGTGCACCACTCACCCTTTTCCCCTCATCAATTCTGTGATTCACCTCATCTTTCATAGACCCATCTGCTGACACATCCACTCTTAAATAGTATCTGAATACATTCACCTCCTCCATACTCTCTCCCTCCAATCTGATATCCAGTCTTTTGTCACCTAATCTTTGTGTTATCCTCATAACCTTACTCTTTCCTATATTCACTTTTAATTTTCTTCTTTTACATTTTTTTTTTTTCAACAAGTCGGCCGTCTCCCACTGAGGCAGGGTGACCCAAAAAAGAAAGAAAATCCCCAAAAAGAAAATACTTTCATCATCATTCAACACTTTCACCACACTCGCACATTATCACTGTTTTTGCAGAGGTGCTCAGAATATAACAGTCTAGAAGCATACACATATAAAGATACACAACATATCCCTCCAAACTGCCAAAATTCATCCAAATTCATCCACCAACCTCTGCAACTTCTCTTCAGAATCTCTCAAAAGCACAGTGTCATCAGCAAAGAGCAACTGTGACAACTCCCACTTTGTGTCTGATTCTTTATCTTTTAACTCCACTCCTCTTGCCAAGACCCTAGCATTCACTTCTCTTACAACCCCATCTATAAATATATTGAACAACCTCGGTGACATCACACATCCTTGTCTAAGGCCTACTTTTACTGGGAAATAATCTCCCTCTCTCCTACATACTCAAACCTGAGCCTCACTATCCTCGTAAAACTCTTCACTGCTTTCAGTAACCTACCTCCTATACCATACACCTGCAACATCTTCCACATTGACCCCCTATCTACCCTGTCATATGCCTTTTCTAAATCCATAAATGCCACAAAAACCTCTTTACCCTTATCTAAATACTGTTCACCTATATGTTTCACTGTAAACACATGGTCTACACACCCCCTACCTTTCCTAAAGCCTCCTTGTTCACCCTTACTGGTAATAAAGAGATATTCTTTAATTATTAAGAACTCTTATATAATTTTAAACATTACTGTATACATATTGAATTAAGTAGAATTGAACCCACCTGTCATATAGATAACAATAATATGGGTTATATGTGATGAAATGAGAGAAATGGCGATTATGTATATATAGGATATCCATCACCCTGTGCTAAACCCATGAAAATTAGTGCTTTTTGACTCATTTATTGCTATAAATAATAATGATAATTAACATAACATGGATAATAGTATTTTGATGGTTATAAGTAAAGATCAGTAAAGAGAAGCTTTAGTCAGGTTCTCTGCATATTGTTTCTTAGGCTATTATACATTTATAAAATGGTTTCATTAAACATAATTGTTTAAGGCATTTATTGGTGGTAAATTATTTAAATTTAAACTACGATAACCCTAAAAAGTTAGTGTGAGCTATTTCCATTGTGGTCCTCAGATGTTTGTCTCTGAATTCTGCACTTGTGTATACCTCTTTATACTTACCATATAATTACCTGGAGAGGGTTTCGGGGGTCAATGCCCCCGCGGCTCGGTCTGAGACCAGGTGTCATGGTGGATCAGGGTCTGATCAACCAGGCTGTTACTGCTGGCCACACGCAAACTGACGTATGAATCACAGCCCGGTTAGTCAGGTACTGACTTTGGGTGCCTGTCCAGTGCCTTCTTAAAGACAGCCAGGGGTCTATTGGTAATCCCCTTTATGTGTGCTGGGAGGCAGTTGAACAGTCTTGGGCCCTGGACACTTATTGTGTTGTCTCTCAATGTACTCGTGGGGCCCCTGCTTTTCATTGGGGGAATGTTGCATCTTCTGCCGAGTCTTGCTTTCATAGGGAGTGGTTTTCGTGTGCAGGTTTGGTACCAATCCCTCCAGGACCTTCCAAGTGTATATTATCATGTATCTCTCTAGCCTGCATTCCAGGGAATACAGATCAAGAAGCTTCAACCATTCCCAGTAATTTAGGTGCCTTATTGTACTTGATTCTAAAAATAAAACAAAAAAATACAGACATACAGAAACTAGTTATATGTAACTATTACAGTGCTACAATGTTGGCTTCAAAGTCTCCATTGAGAGCTACATACCAATAAGGTGGCTTACTACCTGAGTGGTACACCTACTTGCAACCAATGGCCGGGACTGTCACTGGATGGGTGGAGATGTATGGCCAGTTCTCTGTATACTGTAACATTTCCCTGTTTTCATCTAGAATAAATAAGTACAGTATAACCTGAGTGTTAATTGACTGTTGGAGGTCCGCATCCTCCTGGGAGGCTGGTTTACCCAGGAGGATTTACCATATAAGGGGTAGGACTTAGAAATGAATAGGTGAAATAGCAGCGTTAGAACGTGGATAATTTCAATGTTAAAAATGAGTTGTGTATGGAGAGGCAAGTAAAAGGTAGACCAGTGCAGTAGTAGAAATACATATATTATTATAATAAAAAAGAAGCACTAAACCACAAGGGCTATACAGCAGTAGAAAGTAACAAGTAGCCTATTTTCTACCAAAATTTTAGTAATACTATGCTAAAAGCGATACAAATGTTTCCTACTAACAATGATACAGTCATAAAACCATATCCTTTTAAGGAATAAGTCTAGATTGTGGGTGTAGAACACTTCATCAGAATAATTATTGCAACTCTTCCCTTGAAAACCTATTTATCTCCTAATTCCCAGCTGCTGTATAAGCCATAAGAAATAAATGTATTCCAAAGAATATGACACACTGTTCATTTAATTTGATACATTAAATTCATGACTGGACAATAATGTGACACTGTGTTGGAACTGCATTAGTCACAGTTGTGGAAGGTAGAAAATATAGATTACTGTATATTATCTATTTATTCAAACACATCAATGTACTCTACATTATCTTGTTTAATTGCCAATCAAGTACAGTGTTAGAATATTAGGCGAAACACTAAATATGAGTCAAGTCAATTCTGATCTGGTGCTGCTACTCACCACCAACTATCAGAATACTGTGCTGTGGTCCATTTATCCACACCTTGTAGATATAAGTCTCAGTGTTTTTACCAACAGAAGAATAAGACAGACAGGTGACTAGGAACAATTCACAATAACTCTCATCCTTCCAGGGAGATGCCTTGATGCTGGTGAAAGATCATGTTCAACGTATTGGGGACACTCGCCCCTCCTGTGGATGAAAGCTAATTGTCTCCTATTTCCCAGGCACTGTATGACCTGTTTGTGTTAGTACTTTCCCCTTAAATATATCACAGACTCCGACAAGTGGAAATGACAACACAGATTTTCAGTCTATGCTAGATCATTTTCAGGTCACTGTAATGTCACAGCTTAACTCCCCCCCCCCCACCAAAAAAAAAAAAATCCACTTGTGGGTTAGTTGTGATCATTTTTTTGATTCAGAACCATCACCTATTTAAGTCATTCCTATTAAGGTGGTCTTTCAAAGAACAGGCTACAATGTTAAACAAAGCTTGCCCATGTTGTACGTATTTCATTGCTATAATCAACTTAACTAAAATGTCAAGAAAGTCCAGTCATTCAAATAGTAAAATGAATGTTGGTTTATTTGTTGCAGCCTAAACAGCAGATAATGGCATCAGGGTACTCACGTTTAAATGGTGAGCAGAGTGGGAATTGGGACAGCAGATCATAATGGAACGACTAACCCGACAGTGGGGATGTGCTCCTGCAACAACTTCAGCAACCAATTCTTCAGGATACCATATATTATATTTTGAACTGACAAACTGTCCTGAACTGCACTGATGTAATTCATCAGAAATAGGCCATTTTTACAAAAAGATCAATGTTCTTAAGAAGACAGTGCCTGCACACTGAAGGAGGGGTGTTAATGTTTTGCAGTTAAAAACTGGAGTGTACAGCACCCTTCAGGCAAGACAGTGATGGGAGTGAATTGATGGTGCAAGTTTTTCTTTTTCGGCCAACCCTGCCTTGGTGGGAACGCCAGTGTGATAATAGTAATAATTTTTTCACGGTCATTCTTGGGCATTCTTTGTAATTTCTTTCTTGCTTAAAATAAATGACAAAACTAGAACAGTAATTTATAAACACTGAAATTTCGATATCAGTACAGTACAACATATATTATTTTATGTGGTAGGCCATAATCAAAGAACTTAATGTATTATGTGCTCGACTTTTATCAACAGTTTGTTTTTCAGCTTAGCCATACAGTGTTATTTTTTTTCTTGGTACCCCTCTCATGCACTCATAGTTGATTTATATTTTTTAGCTATGTGACAAGATCACGACACATCTCTTCACAATCAACAATGCAACAAGTACCCTAGATAGGTCGTTAAAGCAAGTCGGGACAGCATCTGACAATCAGCAGCTACGAGATAGAATGTAAGTCAACAATTAAGAAATCAAGCCATCCATAATGTAGGTAAATATTTCTTTGTGTATAGTACCTTTGATATACCTTTAAAGAATTTCGAGAGTATATCTACTCTCTGAGCCCGGCCATGGGACAGGCTCGTCTGGTGCTCACCTGGTCAACCAGGCTGTTGCTGCTGGAGGCCTGCTGCCCCACATATCCATCACAGCCTGGTTGATCTGGCACCTGGTGAAGATACTTGTCTAGTTTCCTCTTGAAGGCTTCAACACTTGTTTCAGCAGTGTTTCTGATATCTTCTGGTAACATGTTGAAAAGTCTGGGACCCCGGATGTTGATACAGTGTTCCCTTATTGTCCCCACCGCACCCCTGCTCCTCACTGGGTTTATTTTACACTTCCTCCCATATCTCTCACTCAAGTATGTTGTTATGGCAGTGTGCAGATTTGGAACAAAGCCCTCGAGTACCTTCCAGGTATATATTATCATGTACCTCTCTCTCCTCCGCTCCAATGAGTACATGTTCAAGACTTGCAGGCATTCCCAGTAGTTTAGGTGCTTTACTGTAGTATATAGAAGTTAATATTATGATGGTGTAATTTTTGTTAAATTATGTAGATTTTGCAAAATAATTGTTGCTTAGGTAAGCAAATTATTATTATTATAATCAAAAAGATGCTTAGGTAAGCAGAAATCATTACTGACATATCACTTACAATAGTTGTAATGACAATTTATTTGTGAGTATTAGGGCAGAAAGTAAGGCATGTTTAGAAGAGTCATATTATTATTATATTGGGAAGTGCCAAAATTCTAGTTGTCATACACCACCTTGAGTAGTTGATTGCAGTGAGGTTTGATCCAAAGAAAGGGAGGTGGGAAGTAGTTCCTGCACTCTGAAAGAGAGGTAGGGATGTTATAGTTTGAAGGGACATCTGAACTGTGATGTCAACATTCTTCTGGTAGGACAGTGATTGAATGAGTGATGATGAATTTATTTCCTCATTTTTAGGTCATTTTACTTTAGCAGGAGAATTAGTGCATTAAAAAAGAAAGAAAATATACTACATCTTGATCACTTTTGTGGAAGCAGTACACAGATAAACAGCAGTGCGGGAACATCGGTGCAAGAGACAACTGGATTGTTACGAACGCTTCAGCCTCTCACACATGGTGACAAACAAAGGCGCATTCAAGCAGAGAGACTTCACAATGAATTCCAGGCAACTGCATCGCGCTTTGTGGAAATTCAGAAGGTATAACATAGTAATAATAACGAAAGTTATTTTAAATTTGTAAGTACAGGGATATCTAATACTGTATTAGGTGGAGAATGTGAATGAAGATGTATAGTAAACCTATATTATTCAAAAAAACATATAGGTACTATTGAATTTCATTCAAGGCACCTTGAAATTTGGCAAAAAATTTTTTATTTTACTTTTATACTAGGTAAAATACTGCAGTATAATTTTCCTCACATTCTGTTGTTACTTAAAACATTTAGGTTTAGGAAGAGGTTTAATGTGAGCCAAGTGAGCTGTGTTGAATGTAGTAAGGTTGAGCATTTGATGCACACTCAGTACTTGACAGCATTGTGGAAGTAATAGCCACATTTTAACAAAGTGTACCAAATAGGAACTCAGCACATCTTTCCCAAAATAAACTTTACAGTATAAAAGCAATAGCCAAGAAAACTACATTGGTATTGTATTAAAATGAAGGTGTGGGAGGCTGCATCTAGGTGTTGTAGAGAGAGCTTTAGCTCCCAGCAATATTAAGAGACTACGGGATGTCTATCTTTTCATTATATTTCTGGATTATCTTTTACAACTTTTTTTTCCTGTGTCTATACAGAGAGGCCAATGATGTCATTTTGGGTCTACTAACATGACACTTTTGGGGGTCAGCTAATCAAATGTTTGGATGAAGTGAAGTCAGAGTCAGCAGGAGATTAAGGCAGTCAATGTCCATCTCCACCTCTCAGATATTACTGCTATGTTTCATAATATAAGTGAACATGGGCACTAACTGTGGGGGAAATTACCCGTACACCTTCACTGTGGATTGTTGGTGAATTGTTCCAATCATGGTAGTGTGACTTATTCTTCAATTGAATTTATTTTAATTTTTTTTTTTGTTTGGTTTGATTTTGCCATGTCGAACCCTCCTGACGGTATAATTTGTTAACAAAATTACAAGTAAGTTTTATAATAATTGTCTTTTGTAAGTGGGTAGATATAGGTTTGTGTTCATTACAGAAAGTTGTGATTTTGCTAAGGACTGCCCGGTTACCAGCAGATTGGTAGCAAGTAGAGCAAGACACCACTACCACCTCCACAGATGACATGATAGCTTCAGAACATCCCCAGACAGTCACAAATGAAGGGAAAATTTAAGTGAGGCTTTACTGTGTTGCAGTATCTTTCTTTTCCTACATTTTGTGTGTTCCTTGGTAAGGATTGCATGAAAAGTGCTTAAGGCTGACAATCCATGGATTTACTTAGCAGGTCATTTCGTAAATCATTTAAATCCAAAGGAAAAATTTTTTTTATGGAGGTTAAATATTTTGATTCAAACAGAAAAAATAAAAAAATAAGAAGGTTCAAGGCATTTGATACAGTTCTAGGTTTTCAGTCTTTCATTAAACAGTAGGCTTTGATATACTGCAGTAGTCATGCTTATACAGTACAGTGGACCCTCGACCAACGATGGGAATCGTATAAAGTTAAATCCAACTAGCGATACATTTTTTACCGCAAAAATTTTGCCTCGACTTGCGCTAAAAACTCGACCAACTGATTCGTTCTGTTCGAAGCGCATCCACTTGTGGCCAATGTTTACAAGCCAGCCCGCCACCCCAGTCCATCCAAACAACAATCGGAACATTTCATATTATCACAGCGTTTCTAGTGATTGCACCTGCAAAATAAGTCGCCATGGGCCCCAAGAAAGCTTCTAGTGCCAACCCTACAGCAAAAAGGGTGAGAATTACTATGGATATGAAGAAAGAGATATTTCCAAGTATAAAGTGGAGTTTTTGTGTCTCTGAGCTGGCCAGATTGTACACAAAACCCCAATCAACCATTGCCCACTATTGTGGCCAAGAAAACGGCAATCAAGGAAGCTGTTCTTGCCAAAGGTGGGAACTATGTTTTTGAAACTGAGATCGCAAGTGATTTAAGATGTTGAGAGACTGTTATTGGTGTGGATAAACAAAAAACAGATAGCAGGAGATAGCATCTCTCAAGTGATCATATGTGAAAAGGCTAGGAAGTTGCATGACGATTTAATTGGAAAAATGCCTGCAACTAGTGGTGATGTGGGGTGAATTTAAAGGGCCCGCAAAGGCTGGTTTTAGAGATTTAAGAATCGTAGTGGCATACATAGTGTGATAAGGCATGGTGAGGCTGCCAGTTAAGACCAAAAAGCAGCTGAAAAATTTTTAATTTTATTATCACACCGGGCCCATTCCCCCCAAGGCAGGGTGGCCCGAAAAAAGAAAAACTTTCACCATCATTTCACTCCATCACTGTCTTGCCAGAAGGGTGCTTTACACTACAGTTTTTAAAATGCAACATTAACACCCCCCCTTCAGAGTCAGGCACTGTACTTCCCATCTCCAGGACTCAGTCCGGCCTGCCGGTTTCCCCGAATCCCTTCAATAAATGTTACTTTGCTCACACTCCAACAGCACGTCAGTATTAAAAAAACCCTTTGTCTCCATTCACTCCTATCAAACACGCTCACGCATGCCTGCTGGAAGTCCAAGCCCCTCGCACACAAAACCCCCTTCCCCCCTCCCCCCAAACCCCTTCCCTGGGCCCGACCCCTCCCCCCCTTTCCTTCCACTAAGATGATACACTCTTAAAGTCTTCTGTTTCCCCTCCATTTTTACATGTCCGAACCCCCTCAACAACCCCTTCCTCAGCCCCCTGGACAAAAAGTTTTGGTAATCCCCACCCCCTCCTAACTTCCCCAAAAAACGAATTTCTGCTTTATTCACACCACACATTGCCCTCAGACATGACATCTCCACTGCCTCCACCCTTTCCCCCGCGCAACATTCATCCCCCCGCTTCACACCCCTATAAAGGTTGGTAAACTTTTCTCTTTACATTCCCCCCTTTGCCTCCAAGGACAAGTTCTTTTCTCCCCAACTCCCAAGTGCACCAATCATCTTTTTCCCTCTCAATTTATGATTTTACCTTCTTTCTAGACCCTCCGCTGACACGTCCCCCCCAAAATTGAACGTTCACCTCCTCCATACTCTCTCCTCCAAAACTGTTTTTCAATCTTTCTCCCTAACTTTTTGTTACCTCTAAACCCTTTACTCTTCCTTTTACCTTTAATTTTTTCTTTTGCACACCCTCCCAAAAATTATCCCCCCAATCTCTGAACTTCTCTTCAGAATTCAAGAGCACAGTGTCTCAGCAAAAGCGCTGTGACAACCCCCCTTTTGTGGTGATTTTTTATCTTTTAAATCCACCCTTTCCCAAAGACCCTGCTTTTATTCTTTAAACCCATCTATAAAAAATTTAAAAAACCCAGGGTGACACACACATCCTTGTCAAAGGCCATTTTATGGGAAAAAATTTCCCTTTTTCCTCATACTCTAACTTGAGCCCACTATCCTCATAAAAACCTTATGCTTTCATAAACCTACCCCCAAAACCCTTTACATTTGAAACATCTCCCACATTGCCCCCCTATCCCCCCTGTCTACCCCTTTTCCAAACCCTAAATGCCACAAAGCCCCCTTTAGCCTTTTTAAAAAACTGTCACTTTATTTTCACAAACCCTGGTCCACACACCCCCCTACCTTTCCTAAACCCCTTGTTATTGCATCCATTTCCGTTTTACTCTTAATTCTTTCAATTATAACTTAAACCTACCTTTACCAGGTACATCAACAGACTTATCCCCCTATAATTTTTTCACCTCTTTTTCCCCTTTTCCTTTTAAAAAGGAAATGCTGCTCTCTGCCAATCCCCAGGTACCTTACCCTCTTCCATAATTTATTAAATAATTGCCCAAACCCCTCCCAAAAAATTATCCCACCTACTTTTAACTTTTTTTCTTTATCCCCTCAAACCCCCGGGGCCTTACCCCTTTCATTTTACCTATGCCTCACGAATTCCCCCACACTCCAAATGGCTCTTCTCACTCCTACAGTGTTTTCCCCCTGCCCTTACACGAAATCACAGCTTCCCTATCTTCATAAATTTAACAAATTTCCCAAAAAATCCTTCCATTCTTCCCAATACCTCTAACTCCCATTTAATAATCTCCTCTCCTTTTTTAACGACAAATTTCCCTTTGTTCTCTAGGCTTTCTTAATTGTTAAACTCACTAAAACTTTTTCTTATTTTCAACAAAAAATTTTTTGTAACATTCCCCCTCCTCATTTGCCCCTTTTTACATTGCTTCACCACTCTCTTAATTTCCCCTTTTTTTCTCCAAATACTCTTCCCCTCCTTGCATCCCCCCTTTTCATGTGCAGAATTCAAGGATACATAGACAGTGAAAAATTTGAAACCTAAACAAGTGTTAATTGTGACAAACAGGCCTGTTTTGGAAAAAAATCCCAACAAGACCTACATTACTCAGAGGAAAAGGCACTCCCAGGGAACATAAGCATAGAAGATGGGCTTTACTTCTTGAGGAGTATGCTAATGCAAGTTGGGTGATTGCAAAGTGAAGCCTTTATTGAAGTATCACTCGAAACGCCCAATTATTATAATATCAAAAAGAACGCTAAGTCCACAAGGGCTATACAGCGTCTGAGGGCAGGATGGAAGCGAGGGCATCAGGTGTCAAAAGGTAGGCGGGATGAGTAATAGGTTACGATCATACCCCCAGCCTGGATTGAACCCGCGGTCATAGTCCCTCAAAACTCACAGCCCGTCAGCGTTAGCCACTAGACCAGCTAGCCACAATAAGAATCATCCAACATGTTAAATATTTCAACACCATAGGAAGGTTAGAACAGCACCACTGTGACCACAAAATGCAAGTTTTTTTACAGACGAATCTCCACTAGCGTGCCGTGACGGATACTCTAGACCATTTGACTTTGTCAGTGGTCCAAGTCGGACCGAAACGTCGTCGTAAGCTTCTTTCTCTTTTTTTATGTTGGCGGGTTATTTGTGTATCTAGCTCAATCCCAATCACTGATCCGTCCAACAACTCAAGAAATCGTTATGACACGATTGCAAACAAACCATAAAAACCCCCGGCCCAATTGAACCCACGGTCCATAGAGTGAAGGGACTTGAGCTAGAGTTCGTCACGGCCAACGCAAGCTGGAGATCGACTGTAAAAACTTTGCATTTGTGGTCACATGGTGCCTGTGCTAACCTTCCTATGGTGTAGAAATATACCTAAATGGGATGAATCTTATTGTGGCTAGCTTGTCAAGTGGCTAAACGCGACGGGCTGGAGTTTAGAGACTCTAGACCGGGGTTCAATCCCGGCCGGGGTATGGTTTGTTTTCAATCGTGTTCATTAACGATTCTTGAGTCAGGTTATGGATAACAGCGGGGCAGTGATGGTGAAAGGGTAAAGGACACAAAGGGAACTGAGCTAGAAGGGTGAGGGAGTTTGTGGAGTAAATCGGTCGTTGTCAAGAAGTAAATAGAGAGTCAGGATTAAAGGGGGCCCATCGGGAAAGAAGGGAAGGTAAAGAAAAAGTAGTAGAAGAGACGGGTTGGAGTAAATTCTGCGTGTCGTGATAGAGAGGGCAGTTAACAGAATGTGGCTAATCGATACTGGAACTTGACATGAAAGAGAGGAACGGGGTTTGCCTCTCATGAGTCCATGAGAAAAGAGGGGGGCCCAATGCGAAGGCGGGGAGAGTGGTCTCCAACCCACACTGTACAAGAGGCGGCCAGTACCTATGCAGGGTTAATAGAATGAATTTTGTTACCAAGCAATTTGGGACCAACGTTGTTGCCAACGAGCGTGACGGTGGGTACTTTTGCAGCAAATAGTCAGAAATGGAACCCCTCTTAGGAAATGGTAGGTCAATGTATGCTGACCGCGCGCAGTGTTGCCTGTTCATGCCCTGTACGTGGGACATGACCGGGACCCAACAAAAATAATATCTTTATGTTTGGTAGAGTACGGCTAGCCAAAGTTGGAAAACGGATAAACTAGGGAGATTATCAAATTTTGTATCCCTGTAGAGCAAAAGGGAGCCTGGACTACACAAATGATGACAAGCATAGATGCGATACAATAAGGCGCAAAAATGGCATAAATTCACAGGAAAATGTGGGCCAAAAATATAAATGCCCGCACGACGCTGTCCGGAAAACTGCTGCGAATCACGCCTCCTGAAGACTTAGACCCATCTGTGTACACAGCGTGGCAGAGAATGGGAGGGGAAAGGGACCCAGAAAAAGAGAGCGGAAGAGCCACAGTAGGCAGTTGAGTTTTCGAAAGGGAGTGGAAAGACAGACCGAACAGTGAACTTCCAGGGGGGTGGAAAAGGAGATGCTACAGAACATATAAGGTGGTAACGGGAGGGAAGACAAGAGGGGAATGTAGGCGAAGAGAAAAGGGACTGGGGCAAAAGGGGGCGAACAATAAAGGATGTACTAATATCGGTGCCCATTCTATAAATGGAAGGATTGTGGAGATCGTGAGGCGTACTATAGCGAAGGCAATGGGAACACGGCGATAGAAAAGGGATGGAACATTTGTTCTGCATAGAGGCTCTCAACAGGGGAAGAGCGAAAGCCCAAGGCACAAACGTAATCCTGTGAGGGATGGGGTTAAGGCTAGAGGAGGCAGGAGGGGCTTGAATAATTGGTCCCCATAATCGAGTTACGATAAAGAGGGCTGAATGTAGGCGAAGCGAGTTCGACGATCAGCTCCCAGGAAGATGAGCACGGGTTTTAAGAAGGTTAGGGCTTAAACAAGTTGCCTTCAGAGAGGAAATTGTAGGTTCCAGGATAACCAAACGGTCAAAGAGAAGGCTAGAAACTGACTGATCAGTTCGGGGATACAGGGCCATAGAGATACAAAGGATGATCGAAATGACAGAGGTTTAGTGAAAGTAATTTGGTGAGTTTTGGTACTTGAAAATTTAAAACCCATGCGTGGTGGCCAAGTGGAAAAAACGGTCGACCGCATGCTGGAGAGAAACTGCAATGAGATGACAGTCAGCGCCTGCACAAGCAATAAGCAAAGTCATCAACATAGAGTGATGACCAAATATTGGGGGGAAGAACAGAGGCCAAATCTTTTTATAGCAAGGAGAAAAAGTGTTGGGGCTTAGAACACGTCCCTGGGGACCCCTTCAGCTTGGACGAAGTCGGGGAAAGAACATTATTGACTCGAACACGGAAATGTCTGTCAGTTAAAAAGTTCTTGGGAAGGATGGTAGATTGCCTTGGAGGCCTAAGGAGTGGGCCTGGGCCAAAATATTATACCCCCAAATTGTGTCTTTTGCCTTCTCAAGGTCAAAAAAATAGGGCAATAACCGAGTGATTATTTGCAAAGGCATTACGAACATACGTATCTAAGCGTAGTAAGGGGTTATGGAAGAACGGCCCTTACGAAAGCATATTGACTAGCGGGAGGATGTTGTGTGTCTCTAAATACACATTAAACGTCGATTTATGAACGTTCATCACTGCAAACTGAAATGGGAACCCCTGGACGATATGGGGGGCATCTGTTCTGTAGACCGGTTTGCGGAAAGGGGAGAACAATGCTTTTTCCACAGCTGGGGAAGAACTTGTGCCCATAAAGATTGAAGGGGTGTAAGAGACTACAAGGGCGGACGATGTAATGTTGTAATACGAATATGAATGTTGTCAGGGCCCCAGGTGCGATGATCGGCAACTGAAGCATTGCCCCCATCTTGAAGTGTAAAAGGCAATTACTGTTCTTCTCTGAGAGAAGAAAAGAGGGTATAACTCTCGGTAGACTGAGGAAAGAAAAGGGCATAGATGGACCCCCGGAAAATTTACGGACCAGATGGTGTGCCAAATCATGGAACGTTGAGAGGGTTTGTACATCACACCAGGACCCGTAGAACAGGAGCCGGGTCAGGAGAGTATTTACTACTCAATTTCCTCACTTTTTTCCAGACTGCACTCATAGAAGAAGCAGAGGTGTGGTGGAACAGTCTGCCAGAAGTGCGTTTAGCTTACGATGCACGGCGAGCAATCGCACGCTTTGTATAAATCAAGAAGTCTTCAGCGGTTTTATTGTCCCGGTACCTGCCCCATGCAGTGCGTTTCAAATGTACTGCACGAGCACGCAGGAAACCCCCAAAGGGCAGCACTTCTGAGAATCTGCTGAGTTTGGGGTATAGAAGAGAAGCTCGGTATAAACTGCGTCGAGAAGGGGTATCTCATCAATGGAGGATGAAAAAGGGAAACCTCACTAAAAGAGTGAGTTTGCGAGTAAAGACCCAAAATTTGCCGATAAAATTTGCCGCGAGGGCTGGGAAAGGGGTGAATAGGAAGGAGAAGTAGAATTTTGGAAAATGTCGCTGTATGTAAGTCCGGTAGAACAGACAGGTGAAGTTAGTGCAGTGGAGGAAGAAGACTGATAGATCGATGCAAGAGAAAAGTATGAGTACGAGGTTTCAAAATGGGTGGGAGTACCTGTTTTTAAAAACATAGAGGGGTGAGAGGCGAGAAAACCCTCCAACTGGATCCTCGTGAGTCACAATGGACCCCCCAGAGGAATGGTGGGCGTTAAAATCAACAAGCAACAGAAGTGGTGGTGGTAAGGATGAAACTAGAAAGGCAAAATCTGGGATAAAAAATGCCCGAGAAGGAGAGAGATATAAAGAACATATTGTAAACCACTTAGTCAAGTGGATATGAGCTGCAATGTAATGCAGCGAGGTATGGACAAAAAGTTGGGCAGTACGGAATATCATTGCGTAGAAGAAGGGCACTTTCGTTAAAGGTCCCATCTGAGAAAGGATCCGAAGAATACAATTAAATTATAGCCTGAGATAGGTTGGAAAACAGCTGAGTGTAATTTTGGTTCTTGTAACAAGCACCAACAGGGGAAAACCGGAAAGCAACATCTGGAAGCTCACCCCGATTACCCTTGAGGGCGGATATTCCACTGAAATAGGGGCCCTGATTGGCAATAAAGAAAATACCAGAATCCATAGGAAGGGGAAACCCACGGACTAAAAGGGTTAGAAAAAGTCAACGTGTGGTGGCATTGGAAGACGTTCAAGTAGCGAAGGAACGGAGGTTGCGAAAAATGGAGTTGTGGAGATGGAGGAGAGGGAGTAGGAGGTGGATCAGTGTCCTTGAAGGGTTTAGTCTCGGGAATATATTCTGAAATGGCTTCAAGTGTTTTTTGAATTCAAAGATGTTGGGGGACAATATTGGAGGTAGAAGGAGGAGGGTGAGTAAAGATTGGGACAGTAATGGACTGTACCAAAGTAGAGGGGGACGAAAGAGTGTAGGGGAACTGTAGAAGAAGTGGGGAGGGGACAGAAGAGGCAGAAACCTGGGAGGTGGCAGAAGAGGGGGAAAAATTGGGGGGGTTTCGGGGGTGGAAGGTAATAGTACGAGGGGGAGGGTGAACCTCCACACTTGTAATAGAGCCAGAGAGAGGGGAAGAACTAGACACAGAGACTGGAAAGGTAAAGTGCAGAGGTGGAAGAAGGGAAGGAAGAGGCAAAGAAGATTTGAGCACTGGGGATTTTTTGGACTTCTGAGAAGTAAAAGGGCGATTGGTAAAAAAGGTGCCGTACGGGGTCTTGTCGATACTGGGGGTTTGTGAGAAGGACGCGAAAATGTGAGAACAGACTGAGTTGTAGTCGGGATGTCAGAGCCAAGGACAGCAAAAGGATTAGATGCCGGAGTGGCTATGGGAGGGGCAACAACAGAGGAGGCTGCAGAAGATGGGACCCCAGAAGTGGGGGGAGTTTTGAAACACGAGAATAAGAAACACGGGGTAGTCTCCCCTTTGGGGGCGGAGATGAGTAACTGCCATAGCATAAGGGAGACCCTTTTGCCTCTTTGAGGCAAAAGGATTTCACGCTCATTCAAGTAGACCTGGCAAAAGGGGAGAGTACGAAGGGTGAGCCTCATTACAATTAAGGCAAAATGGAGGTTGACTGCAAGATGCATTAGAATGGTCGTCGGGACCACAGACTGGGCATTTGGCTATAGATCTGCAAATTTTGCTGGGTGACCAAAAACGCCAGCAATTTCTACACTGTTGCGGTGTAGGGATCACCTTTCGTACTTGTAACCGTTTTCCCACGACATAAAAAGAGGACGGGAGTTCACGGCTGTCGAAAGTTAATCGAGCCACATTGCAAGGGTAACATCTCCGCCCGCGGCAGGAAGGACATAAGTGTCTACTTTGAGGATTGGGAATCCTGGAGTTCCAGCTGTTCAAGAATGTCATTGCCACATGACTGGAAATTCTGTTGGACTATGGTATGGGCAGAATGCAGTACCACTACAAGAATTGAAGGAAAGATGTTTTTCAATAGTGATAGGAGTAGTATCGATATGCGAAAGGAGAGAAAGATCATGAGCTTGGGTAGCATTCTGGACAGTGACAATGCGCGTACCCCTCTCGAGAGCATAAATGAAATATCTCTAAACAATGACGCAGGAGCGCTTTGCCAATTTTATGGTCAGAAAGATAGGCAGAATTTGAAGTCGGTCTTAGAGTAAAGAATTTAGTCCATTGTGTGGTCCGAAATGAGCGTGGAGAGGGAGTGCATGACGTGTCGGTCGTTTCCGAGTAGAATGGGAAAGTAACGAAGGAACATCATCGGGAGATTGACGTTGGCGTTTAGGAGTAGGACCAGAGTTGGTCCGTCGTGAAACGGGCTGGCGATTCGAAAATTGCCGGGACCGTAGAGGGAGAGGCGGAAGATAGTCCAAAGCAGAGTAGAGGTCAGACCCAAAACGAAGGAGTCAGTCGTAGCCCCGGTACCTAAGCGAGTGAGAAAACAGCACCAGCAAGAGGTACAGGGGCATCAGGAGTGTTCGAAGAGTGGTCTAAAAACAAGGCAGGGTCAGAATGGGGTGCAGTATCAAGAAGGGGCCCGGGGTAGTGGGTTCATGGATTGGGGTTTTCCATGGTTAGGTTACCTTGGGTTTTTGTTTTTAGAAAAAAACAGAAAAAAGAAAAGAAAAGAAAAATAAAAAAAGAATAAAAAAAGGGGGGGAGCGGGGAGGAATAGTTCCCAGGAGGAATGAAGGGCCAGAAATCTCCCTCCGCCCAAGAGGACCTCAGCAAACCCCTAGTAGCGTAGATGCAGCATGAAAAAAACCCTGCCATACCCTACCCTTCTGCCAGTAAACCAGCAATCCGGGATAGCAACCTCACATCTGCCGAGTACCTCGGTGGACAAAAAGAGGGGCGGCCGGATATCCGCCACAAAGCTACCTCCTTGGCCACCACCCCCGGAATCCGAAAGGAGGCTTCCAGAGATACACCACGCCCGAAAGACACCAAAGCTACACTCCGGGATACCGGAGAGGGATCGGGACATCCCCAGGTGATCCAGATTCCACGGCAAACTACGCCACCGCCAAGAACCTCAACGGAATGGGATGGACCCCGGTATCCTTTCCCCTACCTAGGAACTAGCGCGCCTGTGGGGGAAATCCCCAAAAGGGCAAAAGGGAGGGGTGGGGAGGATGGGATAGGGAAGGGGGGATTAGGGGGTAATTAGGTTCGGTCTGAGGAAGGAGACTGGCAGGTCTAATTCCTCAGATCAAGAGCCTCTTCACCACAACAAGGAGCCCCCCTTGAAGAGGTGAAACTCCCAGAGTGTTCAGGAAAAACAATGTCCTCAAGGACTTGACACCTCAAGTCCTAATAGAAGGGGATTCCCCTTCTAAACACTAACACCATCCACACTCTCCCCTCCTCCCATCCCATCAATCATCACCAGATCTTCAATAAAGGTAAGTGTCATGTAATTGTACATGTCTTCTTCAGTTTGTGTGTATTAAAATTATTATTTCATGTGGTAAAAATTTTTTTTTTCAATACTTTGGGGTGTCAGGAATGGATTAATTTGATTTCCATTATTTCTCATGGGGAAAATTAACTCGACTAATGATGAGCTTTCAGGAACGGATTAATATCGTTGGTCGAGGATCCACTGCATATAGATGTACAGCTACAGTATAGTGTTTTAATTTATGCATTTGCACATTCATATGCTTAATTTATTTAAGATAAATGTAGTTAAGGATGCGATGTTCATTGAGCATACCTTATGCACAGGAGGGTTCCATTTTTACGGCTGTTATTTTCCCAACCCCTGGCAATAGGTAAAAATCGCTAGCAGGTAGAAAAGGCTTTTTTTTTTTTTTAATATCAAATGTGTCTAAAACAAAATATGTAATATTTAACTATATTCAGAGGGAAACAAAAAATGTTTAAATTTTTTCCCACAATGGCTCATTCACCCTTTCCCTTTTAAGGGTTAGTAAAGAATACTGTATTTGGTTTAGAAAATTAAATTGAGGGGAGTTAGCAATTCATTTTTGAGCCATAAAGGTCAGAGTTTTCATGTTGAGCTGAGGAACAAGAGATAGATATCATCAGATGTTGCCTTTTTCAGGATTTGGAGTTTGAAACAGCAATGCATCTAGAAAGAGAACAAAGAGTTCGTCAGCTGGAGACAGACATAATTGACATAAATGAAGTTATGCGGGATCTCTCTTCTATGGTAACTGCTCAGGGCGAAATTGTGGGTGAGTTGCAGTTTAGAGAATCAGTCATTGAGCTTTTAGTTTATTCATTATTGAAATAATTAGACTGTAATTTGTCTAATTCTTTAGTATAATCAGATAAAATTATTTTTAATATATATTAAATCCTTACCACATAGCACAAAGGTTTCCTCAGTTATTTGCAAATACAGTTCTGACTTTGCTTGAAGGCAATGTACAGTATTTTAATTAAGATATCAAATAAGAAGGTAGTAGGTTGGTAGACAGCAACTGCCCAGGGAGGTACTACTGTCCTGCCAAGTGAGTGTAATTGTTTTACATGATGGTAGGATTGCTGGTGTCTTTTTATTGTGTCTCATACACATGCAGGATTTCAGGTACATCTTGCTACTTCTACTTACACTTAGGTCACACTACACATACATGTATAAACATATATATACACACCCCTCTGGGTTTTCTTTATTTTCTTTCTAGTTCTTGTTCTTATTTCCTCTTACCTCCATGGGGAAGTAGAACAGAATTCTTCCTCCGTAAGCTATACGTGTTGTAAGAGGTGACTAAAATGCCAGGAGCAAGGGGCTAGTAACCTCTTCTCCTGTATATATTACTAAATGTAAAAGGAGAAACTTTTGTTTTTCCTTTTGGGCCACCCCGCCTCGGTGGGATACGGCCGGTGTGTTGAAAGAAAGATAAATAAGAAAGATTTTCTTCTTTTTAATCACTTGCCATCTCCCACCAAGGTAGGGTGACCCAAAGTAAGGAAACACATTCACCATCATTCATTCATTCAGTAACAAGTCTTACCAACAGCATGTAGCCCTCCTGAAGCTGGGTCACCTTTACACAGCAGTGGAGTTTGTGGATTGTTCTTAGGTGTTCTCTGTGAGGGGTACCACTTTCAACTGGGTGCATGAATGTCGGGGACATTTACCATTTCATCTAAATTTGCTTACACTCCTGGCTGGTAACTTGGAACATTGTATGGACATGGATTTCAGAATGTGAAAACTGGATTTTGAAGAGCATTATGAATATGATTGTGTATTGATCACAGTAACAGGTTGGTGCTGATAGTGTAGTCCATTTCTAACATTAAATTTATACAAAGTCCTGAAAGTGGGAAGCCCATTTCCTGTATTCTGAAAGGGAGGGGGAGGGGGGGGGTAATCTAACTGTGATGGCAGAATTTCTTTTGGAAAAAAAAACCCAATTGGGGAAATGGGGTTTTTTTCTTTTGGGTTGCCCCCCCTGGGCCCAAAGGGCCTTCTTTTTTAAAAAGGGCAAAAAGAAAAAATTTTTTTTAAGAAATAAATTAAACTAAGAGGTTCGGGCCCCTTTTGGGAAAATATAATAGAACACCCAAAGTGTTAGCCCATTACAATGCAAATGACCCTCGAACTGCAAACATCACCCCTCCTCCGAATGTGGGTACTGTGCCCCTACCTCCGGGGCCCTAAAACCCCCAGAAAAAACTGGTTTTCTTTTAAATCATTCATAAAGACTTGAGGTAAAAAAAAAATTCTCTGAAATAAATTTTTAAATCATTTTGTTACCTGAGTGTGTTTCTCCACAATTACAATTTTCTAGTGGGGATACAATTGATTCTTCAAATTTTTTTTGGGTGCAAAAAAAAAAAAGGCATTTGTTTAAACCCCAAAACCCTTTCTGTTTGAATAATTTAATTTTTCTATTGGCTTTAAAAGATAATTTTTTTTAAAGAAAAGGTACTGCATCATTATTTTGTGGGGGTGAAAAAGGGTTTTACAGCTTACACATTTACCCCAGTAAACCCTGTATTCAAGTAATTTTGTGAAAGTCCTATAGTTCACATTTGAAAAACCCTGGTTTAAAAAAAATTTTCCACCCCAAAGGGAAAGGTTAATTCTATTCTTTAAAAGTTTGTTGTTTTTGGAAAAAATAGGCCTTTGAAAAATTACAATATTAAAACCCCAGATGCTTTTTAATATTACACAGGAATCCTTTTTGCCCTAATAATTGTAGCTTTCCAGGGAAAACGGGGAGATGAGACAGCTTTGTCACAAACATTGGCCCAACAAACGTGTTAGAAAACAAAGGGGTTTCGTTTAAGGGGCCAGCATGGGACAGTACTTATTATTTTGATGTAAAAATTGCCCAAACCCAAAAACTAAAATTTTAACTTGCTTTTTTTTCATTGGAGTTAGTCTTTTTGGCAACTCTAAAAGGTCACCCAAAAAGATTTTATTTATTTATTTATTTATTTTTTTAAAATTTGAGCATAAATAAGAGGTAAAAAAAAAAACAAAATAAAGAGCATGCCAAAGCCCTTATCTAGCATAGCATTTCGGGCTGGCTTAAATTAAAAAGGGCAATGTTTGGAAAATCGTGAAAATTACATTATTTTTAAACAGAAAAACTATAAAGCCCCAAAGGGGATTACAAAAAAACAGGCATAGGGTTTTCTTCATTGTTGTACATTCAGTCGTATGGAGTATTCTGTTAGGTGTGCATTTAAAAAATTAAAAAAGTTGTTTGGGGTTTTTGGGTTTTAAAAACTTTTAATTGATATAATTTTTGAAAAAACATTTAAAAATATACAATTTAAAAGGGTTTTCAGTTTTTTCCCGTTTTTTTTTTGGGTTTGGGGGTGAGAAAGTGATTTTTTTGAGAAGAACTTAAATTTTAAAAAACGGGTTATGTTTTTTTTATTTTTACGGGAAATGAATTCCAGTTTTGGGGGCCTTTTATGTGCTTTGAGTTTTTGCTTTAGTGTGAGATTGGAAAAACGAGGAAAAAACAAAGAGTGATCTGTGCCTTTTTGTTATGGTCTGTGTTCTTTTGAGGTTGGCAAGGAGAGTTTGGGGGAAATTTAAATTATAAATTTTAATGTTTTATGTATGTAATGGGTGCATTAATAAGTAGGAAATGTTTTTGTATGGTGAGTGGGTTTTTATGAAATTGAATATTGGGGGAGGGGTGCTGCCCTAGTGAAAATTTTGGGTTATTCTAAACTGAAAGGCCTTTTTGTTGGGTAATTAGTGGTTTTTAGATTTTAATTTTGTTGAGCCCCATGCAAAAATTCCATAGGTGAGATAGGGAAAAATAAAAAAAGTGATATGGGGCCAGGGGGCACTGGGGGGAACATAGTACCGAATTTTCCCGATGTATGCCTACAGTCTTGGAAATTTTTTTAAAATTTTTTTTGTTTTATGTGTTTTAAAATTTTTGATTTCTTTTATCAAGGGGGATTCCTAAAAATTTTTCCCTCTGTTCCCTTTGTGATGGGGTGATCCGTTTATCATTATTTTAAGAGGGAAAAATCTGTAGCTCTTTTCCCAAACTAAATGAAGTGGGTTTTTTGTCAATGTTCATTTTTTTAATTTTTTGTTATTTCCTTTCTCCAGGTAGATTTTTTCTGAAATTTCGGTGTTTACAGAAATTGGGTTTGGGTTTGCGGGGCCCCGGGGTGAGAGAAGACGTATGTAGTTCATCTGCAAATAGTGGGGGTTTGAGTAATTGCGAAGTTTTGGGAAGGTATTTATGTATAGGGAAAGGGGAAAGGGGGAAAAGGACATTTCCCTGGGGACCCCCAACTGAAATTTGGTTGCGCGAAGAGTTTTCCCCCATTTTGCGTACACATATTGGCTTTTTTGTTGCTGAGGTATACTTGAGGTAGTTGGGGGGAGTCCCCTCTTTCCCTAGTGTGAAAATTTTTTAGGGTGGGGCATCATGGTAAAATTTTTTTCAAAAGCTTTTCATAAGCAATAAAGACCCCCCAGTGGGACTTCTATTTTCTTTTATTGCGGGTTTATATAGGGTTTCTAGAAAGGTATAATAGCATATTATTTATTTTTTTTAGGCCTGAACCCAAATTGGCAGGGTTGATTTATTTTTTGGGGAGAAAAGGGTAGGAGTAGTTTTTTTTAAAATAAAATTAAATTTTTTGGAGAGGGGGGTTAAGTTGGATATTGGCCTATATTTTATTCAACCTTTTTGGGTCCCCCTTTGGGGTTTCGGGGTGCCCCTTGCTATTTTGAGTATTTGTAGGGAAAAGGGGAGGTTTTCCTAGGGGATTTTTTTAAAGAGTTTTTGCAATGTTTGGTGTTTGACTTGTGACATTTTTTTTGTATAAAAAAGGGTGGAAAGGGTATTTAAATTCCCCCTGTTTTGGTTTTTTAGTGCGTTGATAATAAGGGAGCTTCGTAGGGGTTAGTCGGAGCAGGAACAGTGTGTTCGGGTATTTCCCGGTGGGGGTTGGTCGTTTGGGTGGGGTATCTGAGTTTGGGGATTTTATTGGCAAGGTTTTTCCTATAGGGGAAAGAAGAAATCATTGAGTCTGTTTTTTTTCCCTGTTGGTGGGATTTGGGGGTTAACTAAATTTTGTTTAATTTTATTTGTCTATTTCGTGATTTATTTTTTTTTGGTTCCCAAAAATTTCTGTTTGGGTTACCAGGTCTTTTTTATATCCCCTCTAATTTTGGATAATCTGTTCTCAAAAATACAATTTTTTTGCCCTTCTTATGGGGCGGGTTGGGGATTGACGAGTAACGTTTTTTTGGTCTCGGGTTTTGTGACCCTTTCTGTTTTGTTTTTTATTGGGGGTTTTGTATTTATGGATTTGAAAATTTGCGGGGGTGTTAGCCAGGGACTGTTCAGCCCCTCTTACTGTCATCTGTTTATTTTTTTGGGGCCCGTGTTGTTATAGGGGGTATTTTTTTTTTTTTTTAAAAATTATTAAAAAAATTCCCCAAAAGATAGATTTCTAGCTCAGTGTCCCAAATAAATGTTTGCTACGGCTGTTGTGAATTATTAATGGCTGCCTCATTTTGAAGTTGAAGGTGACTTTAGTAGTGTCTTGGGGTTTGTTTACCCAAAATTTTTTATGAGGAAAGTAAGGGGGAGTGGGTTTGGTATTATCTGTAATTATGCCTGATTTTAAAGGGGGTAAGGGGGTTGGGCCAGTGTGGGTCAAGTAGGGAACAATAGTCTCGTAACTCTTTGTAGGTTTTGGGGTTTTGTTGGGAGAACATACAGTTACTCATTGTGTTTTTTGAATTCAGTAACGTGGGGGGCCCCGGTCTTGCAGGGGATTTTATTTAAGTCCTGAGAGTAGTAAGTGATCTTTGTTTTATTTCGTGCATCATTAAACATTAACTTCCTTGGTTTTTTAAAAATTTAAATTGGGCTAATGTTTTATGTGGAACTCTGTAGATTTTTTCAAAGTGAAAATTTTTTGTAGGTTTTTTGGATTTTTTAATTTTTGCTATTATATATTCACCTTTTCATCCCCTTTTGCAAGTATTATGAACATTCTAGTTGGTCCCGAGTAGTTTTATGGCTTTGCCAAACCCCCCTTTTTGGTCTGGCCACAGTTGTGGGATTTGGGGTTGTTAACCAGGAAAAGGTTAGAACTCTGTACTACAGGCTTTAAACCGGTTTTTAGTTATTTTTAATAAAGGCCCTTTTTGGCATGTAAGGAATTTTAGTAATTTTTGAAGGGCAACGAATAATTGCTTAAAGATCAAAATTGGGGAGTTAAAAAATAGTTATGTTTGTTTTTTGGGACTGAGAAGTGCCCTTTTATGTTCTGCAGTGTAGTAAAAACGTAAATGTTTTATTTTATTTAATTTAAAGGGGTTTGGGAACAGGATCAAAAGCTTTGAAATCAAAAAGATTTGTAGTGAATCAAAAGTTAGAATTAATTTTAAAACAAAATAAATAGTCTTTAAACTAAAAAATAAACACCTGAATTAAATTTTAACCCAAAGTAAAATAATGAGCTAAGGTTTGTTTTTTTTTTTTTTTTTTTTTTAAACTAAAAAAAAGGGGGACAATATAAAAGGGGACTAATTTCAAATAAAAGTGGGGTGATCAAAAATGGAGCTTGGGGAAATTTATAGTAGGTAGTACTATTTTTGGTAATTTTTTTTTGTTAAAAATTAAAGTATAAAATTATAAATAAAAAAGGGGCCAAAAAAGGTTTGTGGTGAACAATAATAAATATAGGTTGTTGGGGAAAAATAAAGTGGGAATCAAAAAAAATGAGCTTTGGAATATTTAAAGGGAAAAAATTTTGAACTTATTTTACTTTAAACACCCCTTTATTATTTTTTAAAAATTGTGAAATATAAAACTAGGGAAATTATATAAAAAACTAAAATTTAAAGGGAGAAAATATATAAGGGGCTAAAATTAATAATGGTAAAAAAAATTTAAATGGACAGATGGTAGGGAATTTTAATATAAACTTATAATATAAAAATTAAAAATTTTAAATGGTACTTGGGAATTGCACTAGAAATCCCGGTATAGGTTGTTGACAAGATCAAGATTATAAAAATTTGATTTTTAAAATTTACAAAATTTAAAAATTTTCCCAAATTTAAAAACCAAAGAATAATAGTAAAAAAAAAAAACAATGGGAAAAGCTTGGTTTTAATTGATAGTAAGAAGGTTTGACAGGGACAACCCGGGACAAAGGGAAAAAATTAAAGGTTTTTGGGGGTTGGGAAAATACAAAATTGAAAAAATTTTGGGAACAAAAAGTTTGGGGGAAATATAAAAAATGTTTTTTTGTACAAAAGTAAAATTGGGTGGGAGTAAAAATGGTGTTTAATAAAAAATTTTTGTAAGTAATTTTTGATTACAAAAAGGTGGAAAAGTAATGTTTTTTTTCATTTTAATATTGGCCCCGGGAGTTATACTTGGTTTATGGCCCGTAAAAGGGAATTAAGAGTAATCTAAGATTGTAAATGTGGGGATTAAAACAGGTAAGGTAAAATTTGACCAATTTAATGGGGTTTTTAAATGTCAAAAATGTTAAAAATTTAAAATTTAATTTTTTGTAAAAAAGTTTAAATTATTAATTTTTGTAAGTAATATCAATTGATAGTATTTTAAAAAAATGAGGTAGTTTTAAATGGGGCGAGGGAAAAAATTTAAATTTAACAATGTTTTTAAACGAACAATTTGTAAAAAACATCACTTTAAAGGGACTTTGCTTACTAGTAAAATCACAAAATGAGGGAGTTGATTTTTTAATTTACTAAGAGATTGCCAATGAAATTTGAACAATAATGGAGCAAAAAGTACACTACACACCCTAGGCTTTTTTGGTGGGGCATTGGTTTTGTTGTTTTCCTGTAAGATTAGGGATCCCTTTAGAAATCGTTTATAGATCATTCTGGTTTTGGGATTGTGTACATTTTACCACCCTTTTTTTTCCCCAACAAGAATTTTCCCATCCCGTGTGAAGTATTTTTGTATTGTGTCGTTTTTTTCTCCCCCCAAAATTTCGACTCTATACAGGAAAGGGTTTTGACTTTTTTGGTAAGACACCGTTTTTGTTTTATCTCTTTCTTTTCTTTTTAGATTCAAAATTAAGTCTTTTTTTCCGGGATTAAAAGTGGAATCAACATAACACTTTTTCAAACCCTGGGATCCTAGTAACCTGGCTTCTTTTATTTCAGACTCGGTTCAATAACACTTTTTTTGGGGCCTTTATTTATCGCAGATTTAAATTTCCTTTTTCTGTTTTTTGGTTCATATCACTGGGAAAAAAATGGGCTGTTAACTATTACTCTTTCCCCCCCCCCGATAAATTTATCTTGTTCAGTTATCTTCCTTTTGGGGAGCAAAATTTGTCAATGAACGGGGTTTTCTTTTAAGTTGTTTTTCCAGTCTTTTACTGCTTCTTCAACCTTTTTTTTAAGAGAATTTTTTTTGTTGGGGATGGCTAACCCATGACTGCTTGGATGGTTTGTCACAGTTAGTCATTCCGGTGTTGTTAACATTTTTTTCAAGACGGGTTTTGTTCTCGAGTTGGGGTCTTTCCCGGTGTCTTGTTTTGTTAAACGTCTCTCGAAGATTCATATTTTCCAAAAGCCAAAATTGGAGATGCAAATCTTTAGGGTATTGGATCGTTTGGGCATACCCCGAGAGACCCATTGGTAGGGTTTAAAAACCGGGGAAAAGAGGGAGGATGGGGGGTGGCAGCCATTTTTTGTTGTTTTTGTTGTGGTTTTTGGGGGGTGTTGAGGGGTTTGGGTTTCTGAGCCGGCGTTCCTCCTTGGGTACAATTGTTGAATAGTTGATTTTTCCCGGGGGTTTTTTTGTGGCCTTTGGTGCTGTTTTTCCTTTTTTGATTGCCCCCATAAAAACAGGAATTTTTTGAGTTGAAGAATTTGTAGAACAAAAAGCTTAGGGTTATTGTTCGGCTGGCAGCGGGGGTTGCTTTGGGTTTGTGTGCAGTTTTCCTTGTCTCTATTTTTTTCGTTTGTGGGTTTCATTTTGGTTCTTTGGTCTTTTGGGGGTGCTACGTTGGGTAGTGCAGTTTTGCTTTGTAACTGGGCATCATGGGAGCTTTGGGTAGCTCTGGTAGTAGGAGAAAAGTACGGAGCTTGGAACGCTGGCCTGCTTATCCCAAAAAATACTTGCTCGTATTGAATTTTTAAAAATGTTTCGAGTTTTCCCTTTTCCCTAAGGCAACTAATTTTGTGGAGGGATACTTTTTAAAAATGGATCCAGTGGGAGACTTTTACAAGACTTTCTTCCCTCATTTTAAACTTTGTCCAAAAAAAAAAATTTTTTAGAAAATTGTGCATTGTCTTACTTAAAAACCCCCGTACACTACTCCCCACCAACACTGCAGAAAAGGATCCATTTTAACTATTTTGATTATAGTGAGCGTTTTCATGACTTAAAAATTTTTTCTTTATCCATTGTTTATTCATTATCATAGGGAAAACTTAAACTCTTTTTTTAAAATTTTGTAGTAGAGTCTACAGCATCTTTATAAAATTTTCTAGATAAAATATAGTACATAAAAATTGACTTTTTCATCAATATTGTTTCTTGTAAATAAAACAGTTTACTCTCTTTTTTTTTAACTGACCCTAAATCCCATCTTGAAAAATTTAAGTTTTAGACTTTTAACTTTCCTCAAGGATTGAAATTTTTTGATTTAGTTTATTGGGTTTAGTACATTTTTTAAAAAATTTTGTTTTTCTACAGATTCCATAGAAGATAATTGGAGTGCTCCAGCATGTTAAAGAAGGCCGAGAAGAACTTTTTTGAAGGCTGCTAGCTACCAAGGAGGACACTGAGCAAGTTTGTAGTTTATCAAAAATATTAAGAAATTTGAATACATTATTGACTAAATGTTTTTGACTTTAAGGGTAAGTGGAACCTCTACTTATATTTTTTAATCTGTTTCGTGGATTTTGCTCATTTGTGAATCAATTTTCCTCATTTAAATTTTAATGGAATTAACGTCCCATGAATTCCAGGGACGACAAAATATTTTAATATTTCCCTAATTCAATCTTCGCTTTGTTACCTTAAATTTTCAATATGACAAACAATATTTAAAAACTTAGAAACATGATATATACACTAGAATGAATGAAATATTATTATAATTTGAGTAGGGTATGGAGGTGGGACCATTTTTCCCCGCTCCTGACTACAACCTTCCCATGCTTTTTTATAACAAAAACATGTGTTTTAAGGGAAACCCATTAGATCACTATGGTAGTTTCATAAGGGAAAAAAAAAATATAAAATATACTAAACATCATTTACCTTGGGGGAAAGATGCGGGCACAGCGCATATGCTGCAGGGGGTTTATTTTATTTCGTTCTTTTTCTATCACTACACTTTAATTTGTGTTTTTTTCAGTGATTTTCCCGCTTTAATTCCCCTGGAAATCATCCTCTTTTTTTCTTCTCAGCTTGTCCCCTTTTCACCCATGGTTAGAGAAAAAAAAACTCGCAAAAAATTTTGCACGAAATGAAAACAAATCACGAGAATTTTTTTTCCACCGCCAGGTAACACAGAGGACGGTGTTTTTTTCATACACAAATGCCATCTCGTGGTGGGTTTCCAAAATCATTTATACATATTATTATTATTATAATTTTTTTATTATTATTTGGTATGTATGTAATTAATAATTATTAACAATTATTATTATTATTATAATAATATTGTGGACCCCCCCGCTTAATGATCCCTCCCCAAAGCGACCCTTATTAAGTCATTTTACTGTAGTTTGGGGTCTAAAAGGACTAATTACTTCCAAATTCCTTTTGGGAAAAATTTAGTCAGTACTGGCACATGAACATACTTCTGGAATAAAAAAAATCGTTAACCGGGGGGGCCACTGTACTTTCTTACCATTTAAAATTTTTTTTTACACAAAAAAATTGGGTTTACTGTTAGCAACTACTGTAAAAACGACCGAGCAACTGCTTATACCCGGAAAAACCGCCCCGGGTGCACTTTAATAGAGGTTTCCCCTGCTTCTCTACCCTTTCAGGTTTCCCACGTACTAACGCCTAAAAATTTGCCCTTCAAATCTATAGGAAAGCTGGGGCCACAAAAGAAAGAATGGGTCTATGTGGTCATGTGCCAATAAAAAAAAAAAACCCGCACACACAGTGCAAATGAAAAAAAAAAACCCAACTGTATTTTTTTTTAAAACAGCGACTTTGGTGTATTTTTTATGGATTTATGGTTGTATTCTAGTTTTTTCCCGGGCTTTTTTAGAATGGAAAACAATTACAAAATTGCATGATTTTTATTGGTTTCCCAATGAAAATACCTTGAAAATTTAGCTCAAATTACAGAAAAAGTTCGTTTTTACCAAATTTTT
>NW_026466386.1:0-13103 GCF_026875155.1 Cherax quadricarinatus
TCATTGAACCCCTTTCAGGGTTGCAAAAAGGGTATGATAAACAGGGGAACACTGTGGAATTTGATAAATTTTTTCTGCTTCGATGAAGGCGGGGACTGATGTGAAGTATAAATAGCCATCCCCAGCGAGAGCCTGCTACCATGTTGATGTCACTGAAGGTGACCTTCAGCTGGAGGGGGCATTGGGCATTTTGGAATAATTCCACCTTGGGCCCAATGGTTCTGTGCTTCAAGGGACGACTTGATTTCTTCGTACCCGGCAGTGTGACCCCTTCGAGTCCTTGAGGAACACAGTTCTCCTGCCCTCAGACTGGGGAAGTAAAGACATAAATCCCTGACTCGTAGGGGGTTGTAGCAGGGGGGAATGAGTTTTTTCACCTCGGGCCCCGTCAGTACAGACGACAAGAAGGCCTTTTTGAGCGACAGAATCGCATTAAATTTTGA
Organism: Cherax quadricarinatus; assembly: GCF_026875155.1. NCBI lineage: Eukaryota > Metazoa > Arthropoda > Malacostraca > Decapoda > Parastacidae > Cherax > Cherax quadricarinatus. The sequence continues at coordinate 444 of NW_026466386.1, forward strand.
CTTGCAGCTGCCACGACGACGCTTGGACAGCTTGACTGCCCCTCTCTGTTGATCTTTACCCTGTCGAGAAGTGCTGGGAAAATTGGGGTCTACTCTGCTGTAAACCCCAATGCCTGTGGGATAACTGCGGGGCGAAAAGTATGTGGTATTTAAAAAAGGATCAGGGGGAAAGAATGCGGGTATTTTTTTAGATCTAAGGACCGCCGGGACGGGCGGGTACGTATGTAGCTGTGTGGTCAGAAACGTTGCTACAACTTTTCAAAATGTTTGACAGAAAACTGGTAAAATTTCTACCATTCATCAACTACTATTGGGAACCTGAACAAAAACCCAAGCATTTTCGGGCAAAAGTGCGGGAAATTACACCCTGGGGGGGATGTGACAAAGTATATGTAGGGAAACAGCCAACCGGCATTAGATCACCGAACAAAAAAAATCTTGCAAAAGAGACCGAAAAAACGGGGTTTTTTAAACACGGGGGATGAGTTGGACACCTCATGAAATCATGAGGCAAACAGTGATTAAAGAAAAAACGATTTAAACAAGAAAATGCATAGAAGCTCCCTTTAATTGTTTTAAATAACAATAAACAAAACCCGGGTAATTACAGCATCTCAAAATTGCTAATAAACAATATTACCCATTCTGGAAACGCTGAAACATGAGTAAAAGGGTCCCTCGTACCCAAACCGTCCCACCACCTTATTTTTTCCACGACTACACAACTACTAATCTTACTAACCACCACCACAACCACAACCACCTTTACCCACACTCACTTCACCTCTCCTGCCACTAAAACCGTTTTCTTATTTTTTCTCTGTATTAGGACTGAAGAAGTCCTCGTGGCGAAACGTTTCCCTTTTAAATAAATGTCCTAAACTTACATAGTTCTTTTTCCACATCTTGTGGTATCCCCAAACCTTTTTTTCCCCTCAAGATGAAAAATTTCCGGGCGGGGTTTTCACTATTTTATAGAGTCGTTGTTTTAGTTGAAGTTTTTGGATATAGAATAATGAGTTTCCAGGATTCTGCGGTTTTGAGTGTTGCTTCCGGATAAGTCTTGAGTTTCTGTAGTTGATTGTATTGGTTGTGTAATTTCGGGAAAAACACAGCATTCCTTAAATCGTCTGATCTCCCTGCGAAGGTTTTCTGAAATATGTGTTTGGATCCGGGATGTTTCGCCCATTTTAAAATTTGCTGCAGCTTTAAAAGGGGATTAGTAACCCCGCAAGGGGACTAAAGTTTGCCTATCTATTAGGGGTAATGTCCTTGAGATGGGGATGTGGAGGGGATGTTTGGGAATATGTTTTGGGAAAAGATTTGAAACGTTTTTTGGAAAGGGATTTGGGGTGGGGGGGGACTATGTATCTCCCCGGCACGTCTTCTCGGGGTGTGCATAGAGTTAATCTCGTCGTCTGCAGTCTCTAAGGAATGACGAGAAGGGCGATTTTAAAAAATATTTGCTAAATTAGAGTAAAATTATAATCACCTAACGTTTTTTCAAAAGGGCAAAAAGTGTACAAAAAAGTTCCATGGTTTAGGAAATATTTTGAATCAAGTTCCCTACAAATAGATTTTGGTTTTAATTTGAAAAAATTTTGGGTATACAACATAAATTCATTTATAATTAATAAAATTTGGAAAATGTGAAGGTGCAATTAGGAGCGTGGACAAAGAACTTTTTCCAAGAAAGCAAAAAGGGGAAGTACAGAGTACAGTTGTACCAACACTCTTGTATGGGTGGAAGCTGGGTAATAAATTTTTCAACAAGGAAAGAAATGAGGAATGAAAATGTCAGCTAGGGCAATGTGTGGGTGAATATAATGCGGAATTCGTAGTTTGGAAAAAGGGGGAGGTGGGATTAACCCGATTATATCCAAAGGGTTTAGGAGAGGTTGTTGAGGGGGTTCAGACATGTAGAGAGAATGGAACAAAATAAATGACTTTGAGAGTGTAATCTGAAATGGAGGGAAGGCGGGTAGGGTCGGCCTCGTAAAAGGTTTGGGGAAGGGGTAAAGGAGGTTTGGGCGAGGGGCTTGGACTTCCCGCAAGCATTGCGTGAGCGTATTTTGGGAGAGGAATGGAGACAAATGGCTTTTTAAAACTTTACGGCGTTGGAGTTGACAAAGTAACATTTATGAAGGAATCGGGAAACAGCAGCCGACTTGAGTCCTGGGGAAAGGGAGTACAGTGTCCCACTCTGAAGGAGGGGTTTAATGTTGCAGATTTAAACGTAGTGTAAAGCACCCTTCTGGCAAAAACAGTGATGGAGTGAATATGTTAAAGTTTTTCTTTTTCGGGCCACCCTGCCTTGGTGGGAATCGGCGATGCGTTAAAAATTTTTTTTTTAGAATTTTAGGATATGTGACAGGGTTTTTGACACACACCCCATCAACGGGCAATGTAAAATCTAAATGAAGTGACACCAGCCTTTTAAAAACCCCCCTGTTCTATATTTTTTCAATCCTTTAAATGCGAGAAACACAAGTTCCTATTTTTTTTCACAGTGGTTGTTTTGCATATTTTATCTCCTATTTACTGTTAACTACGCTCTTTGAAGGTTTTTTAACCTTTTTTTTCCCCCTTTTTCCTTTTATTTCTCCTCCTCCCCCCTTTTTTCCCCTTTCCCGTTCCCCTTTCCCCCTTTCCCTGGTTTTCCCGGGCTTTCGTCAAACACCCAAGCAAACCCAGTTTATTATCAAGGAAGGTCGATATGAACAGCGGAATTACACACCCAAATTGATTACCCTGATTGAGAGCTACCAGCACACAATGGGCCGTACGTAGGTAGTTGGTGGGGCGTAACTAGCAGGTGGGGCGTAACTAGCAGGTGGAGCGTAACTAGCAGGTCGGGCGTGACTAGCGAGTGGGTGCGGTGTACTTACTGGGCAGCGAATAAGAGGGGAGTAGGATGTGCTTATATCTAACTAGTGGGAGACAGTGAGAGATGGACGCTCTCACACAGCGCTGATACACCACTGTGCAGAAATGAGATGATGATCAAGACAAATATGCAACAGCTAGGGATGTTTATTGTTGAAATGTTTCGCCTACACAATAGGCTTTTTCAGTCAAATACAGAGACAGTAGGTGTAGTAGTAAAATGAAGATGATGTGATCAGTCCATCAGCCTTGGAGAAAAAGTATTTGAGGTGGTCAGTCCCTCAGCCTGGAGAAGAGTAGGGGACATGTTTCAACGATAAAGATACCCAACTCTTGCACATGTGTCTAATCATCAAATCGACGTTATGTATACCATTTTTTTCAACGTAGTAATGAGTACAGACACAATGGGGTCAGACCATAATAATAACCTTAAATCTTTTTCAAGCTAGGCGACAGGATTATCCTTAAGACGTTCGCTAATAGACGATGTGATCAACCTTTTATCCCAAGAGCAATATCAAGTCGATGATCTGCTAAAGCTCTTCGCAGAACAAAACATTGACATAAAAGCTTTCGCTAAACCTGTTTTTTCTTTCATTAATTACGGCCCTTGTGTCTACCAATAACGAGGTGGTGTCTTCAAACATGTAATACAAACTACAACAAGCATTTAATTTATACGTCAGGTGTTTTGCAGTGCAATATATGTGGATTGGCTAGATTTTCTCTTCTGTTCTGCCTCATCCTGAGTGTGACCTGAGACGAAATATTAATGGATGGAGAGTAAGTCATAAAAATATGTGTAGGTAACAGGGCCAAGCTGCGATCATTTGCTCTAAACTTGACTTGAAAATTCAATACCTTCCCAATTTTCTGTGTTTAATTCCTCATAATAATAGCTCACTATGATGACGCAAGAAACCTACAGCACCTGCACAAATATACACACATACACACACACACACACACACACACACACACACACACACACACACACACACACACACACACACACACACACACACACACACACACACACACACATACACTCACACATCAACCACGTCAAGCAATTAGAGAAAGTGTAGAGGTTTGCAACAAGACTAGTCCCGGAGCTAAGAGGTATGTCCTACGAGAGAAAGTTAAGGAAAAATCAGCCTGACGACAATGGAGGACGGATAAAGATATATAAAATACTGAGAGGAATTGACAAGGTGGATAAGGACAGAATGTTTCAGAGATGGGACACGGCAACAAGGGATCACAACTTGAAGTTAAAACGTCAGACTTTGCACTTGGTGGGCTTGAACTCCAAGAGCTAGTTGCTGTACCAGCACGCAGCCTGTCCAGATCCCTTTTGTAGTTCTACCTGGTCCTCATCCGATGTATTCTTCTCATCAACTTCACGTCATCTGCAACAGGACACTTCGGAATCTATCCTTCCGTCAGTTCACAATACCAAAAACAGGACCGGTCCTAGGACTGAACCTTGTGGTACCCCCGCTCGTCACAGGCGCCCACTCTGACACCTCCCCACTTACCATGAACTCTTGTGTGTGTGTGTGGTGTTGTGTGTGTGTGTTGTGTGTGTGTGTGTGTAGTGTGTGTGTGTGGTGTGTCTGTATGTGTGTGTGTGTGTGTGTGTGTGTGTGTGTATGTGTGTGTGTGGTGTGTGTGTGTGTGTGTTGTGTGTGTGTGTGTGTAGTGTGTGTGTGTGTGTGTGTGGTGTGTGTGTGTGTGTGATGTGTGTGTGTGTGTTTGTGTTGTGTGTGTGTGTGTGTGTGTGTGTGTGTGTGTGTGTGTGTGTGTGTGTGTGTTGTGTGTGTGTGTGTAGTGTGTGTGTGTGTGTGTGTGTGTGTGTGTGTGTGTGTGGTGTGTGTGTGTGTGTGTGCGTGTGTGTGTGTGCACTCATAGGCAGGCAATTACACACATATGCCTCGAACAAGTAGTGTCTGACACACAGACAAGCAACTAAACACTTGGACCAGGAGCAGTGGCTTGTTTGCCGTGATCTGGGGAGGTACTTGTACCTGACTGGCAAAACTCAAGAGTAAAGAAATGAGAAACCAGAGGCCAAGTAAATGAGGTGAATATACTGGAAGTTTGGGTCGGACAGTATGGGTCAGAGAGGAAAATGTTCTCCTGCTGGGTTCAAAAATATAATGGACGAATGTGGAAAAAAAAGCCCCTTGATCTTCGTATAGAGATGAAGGAAAATATTATGTATTGGAGGCAGGCAAGATACAAAAAGAAAGAGAGAGAGGCTATTGCTGTTGAGGAGAAGAACATAGCCAGGAAGGTCTCAGATAAAGAATGAACTAGAGCAGTTGAAGGGAAGGAGGTGGTCAGAATCAAAAGAGAGGCAGAGGGGGGGGGGAGGGAAGACCTTTGTGGAAATGCTCTCTGGAAACCGAGAGGTGAAGGAGATGATGTGGGAACAGCAAAGGGACTGATAATAAAAAAAATGAACTCAGGAGGGAAAGGTAATAGGATTAGGAAAGGAGGAGATTGCTGATTATCAGTGTCTCCGAGAGGTTCATGGGATGACAACTGGGGGGATACTGACAGCAGATGAAAGGGAGATTCATAATATGTTTGAACAGACGATGGTGCGGTGAAGTGAGTGAGATGGCAAATTTTCAGAGTTGGAGAGAATACAAGGGACAAAAAAGCCTACCAGCCAAACTAACCCTTGTATCATGAACGACTTAAGATTGAATCTTGAGATGAAAAGCACTGTTGAGAGGGACGGACAGGTATCATCATGTGTGCCTCAGCTGAGACAGAATACTAAAAGAGAGAGCACAGCTGAGGGAGAGAATAAGAAACAGTCCGAAGACAGGAAGGAGAATCAGCAAACCCAGTGACAGACTGTATATGAATTATACATTACCGACAAGATGAAGAATTAGACACAAGTGCAACATCTGCGTATCTTTTATTTGCAGACAATTCGCCATCCAGTGGCTTTATCAATACAATACGAGGACATAACATTAAGATTGTAGAACTATGGTGCTCTTCATCATCTCCAAGGCTGAAGGACTGATTACCTCGTCTTTTGTACATAATTCTACGATCTTCAGATTATATCCTTGTATTGTATTGATAAAGCCACTGGATGGGGAAACGTCTACAAATAAAAAACTCGATGTTGCTCTCGTGTCTATTCTTCACAATGCAAAGGTAGAGGTCGCTCCGCCTCATGAAAACACTGTGCTCAGACTCACTGTGTGGAGGCATTCTCAGTGTGTACCAGGCTCACACCAAAACAATCCTTCATTCTTCAACCCGTCACCCACTCAAACATAATAACCAACCAAACTATACCCTACCCTATTCTTCTCAACACATCCAATCAAATTCCGACTCTGCATGGGATACCTCACTCCGTAAACCAGCCCCATCCCAGCCCCGATCACCTCTTCCGCTTTGATCCCCACCCTCCCATACACCCTTACCTACACTAAAGTTCACCCGCCTCCTGTACAGGATCCACACTCAACAAACAGCCCCTTATCCACACCCCATCCCTCTACCTCCCTCTCTATACTCACTCCCATCTCCCCTGGACTTCGTGGGGATGGAACCAGGAGAGCAGGATCTTGAGAACTCATTTACAAGAACTGTCAGAAACTGAAAGTGTTTGTATTCTAATGAAGATGGGATAAAGATAAGAGCAAATAATTCAGGCATGCTCAGATGTTGTTTATGATTTAAATACCCCTCGGTCGTGGTTACAATATATATTAATACTGCTCGTGGAGGCTAGTACAACCAAACTGGGAAGTAGAATGAAATTAGCTCAGAACACCCACACCACCACATGTCCTCTGCTGGGTGCTGGATTCCTGTACGAACAGCGTGACTCTTGTGGTTTAGGAGTCAGTAATTTTCGCTCCACCATGAGGAGGGCCAAAACGCATGGGTTCGAATTCTCGCAGTATTGTTATTTGATATATATACACACACGGACCACACACACAACACACACACACACACACACACACAACACACACCACACACACACACACACACTACAACACACACACACCCAAACACACACACACGCACACACACGCACACACACACAACACACACACACACATACACACACACACACACACACACACACACACACACACACACACACACACACACAACAACACACACACACACGCACACAACACACCGCACACACACACGCACACACGACCACTACACACACACACACACACAACACACCAAACACACACACGACACATATATATATGCGGCCGAATAGCCGAACTGCGATCTTGGCTTAAATAGTCAACGCTCATCTTGCCATATAGGACAAGTGAAAATTTGTGTATGGTATACTTTCGCACAAAATCATTCTGAACTAACGCAAAAAACATATTTCACTGTGTTTGTTTAGTATTAAATTACTGTAAACAAATCTAAAATATATTTAGTTGGGTTAGGCTTAAATAAAATTGTTTCTTGTTATAAAAGGTTTAGTAAGTTTTCTAAGATTTCATTTGTGCAAAATTAAAAATTTTTTACATTAACATTAATGAAAAAAATATATCTTTAAACGTAATAAGAGAAAATTTTAGAACGGACTTTAATTTTAAAAGAGTTCTTGCTATTGGACCAGTTTTACATATCGGCACGATATAATATATATATATATAATAATATAAATATATATATATATATATATTTATAGTATATATAATCATAATATATATATGTATGTATATATATATATATATATATAATATAATATATAATAAATAATATATATAATATATATATATATATATATATGTGTATGTAATATATATATATATATATATATAAAATATAAATATATATATATATATAATATATATATATATATACATATGCAAACACTCGCAAACCAGCGATCTCAATTATGCAAGACAAACCATGGGGGTGGGGGTGCAGCAGAAGGCGGAGAGGTTTTCTCAGAGGGACGCTGTGTCCGGTGTCACGGCCCCAGCCTCTCTCAGAATGTGAGAGAATATAGGCTGCAGCCAGTGGCACACCCACACTGCGTTACTCTGAGAAAACTTTCCCTCCTTCTTCTGCTAGGCTTGCAAACATTGCATGGCTCCTGATGACACATTGAGAAGTGTGAAAGTACTTTTTTTTGAGCTAAAGATTTCCACCTGCCGTGGCTTGTCTTGCATATCTACAGTCTATCTAATTATTGATTTATCTATCTATCTAATCTGCCTATCTATGTATGTATCTATCTATCTATCTATTTGTCTATGCTATCTATCTATCCTATCTATCTAGCTATCTATCTATCGATCTTATCTATCTATCGATATTCAATGTGTCTGTGTGTGTGTGTGTGGTGTGTGTGTGGATGTCGTACGAATAGGGTAAATCTTGCGATTTTGGCCTAAATAGCGAAATTTGTGCATGCAATATTCCTTCAAAAAAACATTCTGAACCCAACAAGAACATAGTTTCATTGTGTTAGTTAGTATCAATTTATTGTAACTTACTAAAAATACATTTTAGTTGGATTAAGCTAAATTAAATTGTTGTTTGTTATAATAAGTAAAGGTTAGTTTTCTAAACGTCGTGTTGGTAACAAAATTAATTAATTGCACTAAACAATTAATTACAAAATACATCTTTAAAAGTATATGAGAAAATTTTAGAAAGACCTTAACCTCAATCAGTTCTTGCAGTTCTGCATGACATATGTAATAAATATGCATAGATATAATATATAACGTATATGTATAATATATATATAAATATATAATATCAGTATGAAGTTTTCTTATCTTCTGGGGGTCCTTCCGGTTTAGGGGGGCCTTTCACTAGATGGTCCCTTCGGTCTAGCCTTCCACTGAGCGTGTATCCGGTCTAAGGACCGCAGCAGCTGGAAGGTCCACCTTTTCACACCTAGGGTTACTTTCCGGGTTTTTGACCATGACCTCGCCTCAAGACTACCTCACCCTTGACCCCCCAAATACTCACACCCCCCCCACGACCCCCCCGCCTCGCGATCCCCGCCGTCGCGCCGCGCGCAGCCGCGCACGTACCGCGCGCCCCCGCCCCGCCGCCCCGCGCGCCCGCGCACCCGCGCGCCCCGCCCCGCCGCCCCGAGCGCCCCCGCGCGCCCCGCCCCACCCCGCGCATCCGGCCGCGCCCGCCCGCGCCTTCTGCTGCGCCTTCTGCAGCGTCCGTCCGGATCGCCCCCGCCGCCTCGAATTTTTTTCCGATTTTTGTCGAATTTTTTTTGAATTTCATTTTCTTGTGCTCTCCATCTCCTGATCAAGGTTTTTTGGATTGCCCCTCCGTCCACCCCCCATCCCCAAAAAATTTTCTCAATATTACCAGTTTTTGCATTTCCCCCCTATGGGGGTTTCTCCATCTCCTCGGATCAAATTTTTTGAGGTTCCCCCTCTCACTTCATTTCACCCCCCATCACTCCCAAAATTTCTTTCTCAATATTACCAAGTTTTGGATCCCCCCTATGGTTTTTCGAATCTCCATCTCCTCAGATCAAATTTTTAAGGTTCCCCTCCCACTTTCACCCACCCCAATCCCATAAAATTTCTCGATAATACAAGTTTTTGGATTCCCCCCCTATGGGGGTTTTGAATTTCTTATGATCACCTTGGATCAAATCTTTGGATTACCCCTCCCACTTTCACCCACCCCCCACCTCAAATTTTTTTTCTCGATAATACAAGTTTTGGATTCCCCCCTATGGGGTTTTCGAAATTCTCCAATTCCTCGGATCAAGTTTTTTGGGTACCCCTCCTTTCACCCCCCATCCCCAAATTTTCTCGATAATACAAGTTTTGGATACTCCCCCCTATGAGGTTCTCAATATCAAAGTCTCCACTTCCTCGGATCCCCCTCCCACTTTCACTCCCACCTCAAATTTCTCGATATTATCAAGTTTTTGGATTCCCCCCTATGGGGGTTTCGAAAGTCTCCATCTCCTCGGATCGAGTTTTTTGGATCCTCCCTATGGGTTTTCGAAATTCTCCATCTCCTTGGATCCCCCTCCCACTTTCACCCCCCAACCCCAAAAATTTGGATTACCCCTCACACTTTCACTCCCACCCCAAAATTTCTCGATAATACAAGTTTTTGGATTCCCTCCTATGGGGTTTTCGAAATTCCTTGGATCAAGGTTTTTGGAATCCCCCCTCTGGGGGTAAGCATTCAAATGAACTCCTCCTATGGGGGCATGCTTACTACAGGTCTAAAAGTTTCCTCTCATTAAGTCAAATGAACTAAAAGTTTCCCCTTATTATTTTAAAATGAACTAAAAGTTTCCTCTCATTAAGTTAAATGAACTAAAAGTTTCCTCTCATTAAGTTAAATGAACTAAAAAAGCGTTTACTCGGCGGTCAGTGACGTCACACATACAAGCTAAATCTTGTCGACTTACCCCTATGTCAGTGACGTCAGTATTCCTCTCATTAAGTTAAATGAACTAAAAAAGGACCGCGCACACAGGTTGAATCTTGTCTACCCTTTTACCCACCCTCCCAAACCCTCACACTCCAACCATCACCTCACAATTTTCACGGATCATAACCACACCCAATTTTTTTCTCGTTTTAAACCCTTTAGTTCATTAAAGTGGGACACATGCATCAGAAATGTCACACACCATCCTTACATCCACTTTCGTTAAATTCACTACTCACAATTTACATATTACGAAGTTAAATACGCACTTTTACTTTTGAACATCTTCAAAACACTCTCATAAATCATTTGAATACTCACAAAAAATACCTTTATACATTTCCAAACAACACTGAATTACTCCAAAAAACCCCCAAAAAATCATTCCGAACACCCCCAAATCACCACTGAATACTCCAGAACACACTCATAGTACCATTGCACATCATATTGAACACCTTCATAAGTACTCTCATAATCATTTGTACACCTTCAAAAACACCTTTGAATACTCACATAAACACCCTTGAACCCTTCAAACACTCAAAGCACTCTCATAATCCATTTGAACACCTTCAAAACACCCTTGAAGCACCTTCAAAAACACCCTTGAACACTCTCAAAAACAAACATTTTGAAACACTCAAAACACCTTTGAACACATTTGAACATTTCCAAACAACACTGAAACACTTCCAAAAAACACAATTTGAGTACTCCCAATTACACCACTGATTACTACTAAAACACCGCTGAATTCAATCAAAACACCCTTCAACACCTTCAAACACCCTTGAACACCTTCAAAACACTCTTGAACACCTTCAAAAACACCTTTGAACATTTCCAAAACACTATTTGAGTACTCCCAAATAAGATTTGACATCTCTAATTTATCTGCACTTTCATTAAATTACAACTCATCCCTCAGTCTCCAGACTAGGCATTTTCTCGTTTTTTACCCTTTTAGTTCATTAAAGTTATTAAGGGGACACAATACATCAGAAAAAAGTCACAAAAACTAACTCAAACACTTTACTTTGAACACCCCCAAAAACACTCTCATAATCATTTGAATACTCACATAAACACCCTTGAACACCTTCAAACACCTTTGAATATCGTTTTTAAACTAATTTCATCACAACCCACTTATATCATCTTTTTCGGTAACTCTAATTCGACAACAACACCCACAACACCCACATCCCACAACACCCATGAACATTTCCAAAACACTATTTGAGTACTCCCAATTACACCACTGATTACTACTAAAACACCGCTGAATTCAATCAAAACGCCCTTCAACACCTTCAAACTCCCTTGAACACCTTCAAAACACTCTTGAACACTTTCAAAAACACCTTTGAACATTTCCAATCAACACTGAAACACTTCCAAAAAAACACAATTTGAGTACTCCCAATTACACCACTGAATACTACTAAAACACCGCTGAATTCAATCAAAACACCCTTCAACACCTTCAAAACACCTTTGAACACCTTCAAAACACCTTTGACACCTTCAAAACACTCTTGAACACCTTCAGAAAACACCTTCGAACATTTCCAATCAACACTGAAACACTTCCATACCCAACTATTGCGACATGTTTTCAACACCCCCTCCATTCTTTTTCCAATATATCATAACTTTTCAATTCTATAATTTCTTTTTAAAATATTCACACATTACCTTTATATTCAGTAAAATCTCTCCATATTTCTAATTACAACCCTCCCCATACCCCTCTCCATCTCACCCGCATTCTTCACATCCACTCACCCATCTCCCAACATACCTCTTCTGAACACACACACAAAAAAATCACATTTCACATCCACAAATGCATCTCAAATCCACTAAAATCACTGTAACCAAGATATTCACAACACACACCCCTTTCCTAACCTAACCTAACCTAACCAACCTAACCTACCTAACCTAACTAACCTAACCTCCTAACCTAACTAACCCTTCCCAACCTAACCTAACCTAAACCCAACCAACCTACCTAACCTAATTTAACCTAACCCCTAACCTTACCAACCTACCCTAACCTACAACCTAACCTACCTTTCCTAACCTTTCCAACCTACCCTAACCTAACCTTTCCCTAACCTCCCTAACCTAACCTAACTTTTTCCCAACCCAACCAACCAAACCCACCCTAAACCCAATTAACCTACCCACCTTACCAACTTTTTCCAACCTAACCAACTCCCCCCAACCCCTTCCACCCCACCCCATTTCTTCAAAATCCACTACCCACTAACTACCTTCTAAAACCAAACCAAAAAA